>JAQIXS010000713.1:0-39975 GCA_034700785.1 Rossiulus vilnensis | reverse complement strand
TATCCAAACTACCCACCGCGTTTTATGTATACTATTCAAATACAGATGACCCATTAGGGGTCGCCCTCCGTCTACAACAGAAAAAAAATTGGAAAGCTAACCTATTAATTTCATTAGATAGAGGAGTCCTCCTATAATAATTTCCCCATTTTTGTGCCTTCTATCGCATGCGTGCAAATTTTTAAAGAGGCAGCAAAACGACAAAAAAATAGGTGAAAAATGGCGACACTATTCAGGTTAATATCGTCGGCACGAAAGCGTTTCTCCTTACTGTATTGTTGATACTCCCTGCAAGTGTATAACAACCGGTTCACCTTAAAATTTCCTGACATCTAGCCGTGGCACTCAAAAGATCATGGGTTGTTGTTTTTTTTCATGGAGCGCACCATATTTTACTTCCTTTGTAACCTGTTCGTATATTAGATAAGTGGCAAATGGTGCTTTTCATAATGTACTCACTACTTCCGTATACACAATACAACAATTACAGTAATACCTTTTCGTGACATGTAGGTACTTTTACGTATTTTACCCGTGGAAACTTCTTTTTTTAGAGAGGCCATGGAGAGAAAGATAGAAAATGATGCATTTCAAATTGGTTTAGAAGATATGGCACGATATATTAGTTACAAAGCATACTTTAAGCACGACTGCTAAAGGTTTTACTTGCAAACACAATTAAGAAGTTTGACATCGAACCAAACCACCCATGTGGAAAATTACACAAACAGATGACCGAGAAATTCACCTTTCATAGCAGTTAAATATTGCATAAACGCAATTCCTGTTTCAAAGCAAGCGTAGATATTGCAACGCGAATTTGTTTCACTCATGCATGTGCTTCACATTTTGAATTAATAACACACCTTCTAACTGCACTATTCTTCCTCAAGTGACTTCCGAAATATTACGAAAACCGACAGCTTTCCTCAAAACAATTAACGAAACAATTTTGGATATATTTCTTAATAATTGTCTGCAATTTCAAGTTTTGCAAATTTTATCCATGGTACTTAAGTTCACTTGCAGAATCGTTCATTTCCAAATACAAGTCAAAAAATATATATTTTTTTGAAATACAATTCCCACAAATTTAAAAAAGAATATGCCAGCTTTAAAAGTTGTTCGCAAAGTAACATTTACTAGATACTTCTTAAATACATTGTACATGCACTGTATACTCGCAGTCCAAAGTACCCTTCCCTATTTGGCAATGTGGCCTTCTGCCAACTTCTACAGGAGTATTTCACCTTTGAAATCCATGACAAGACAAATCTTTGGCTACTTGAACGTTTAATTTATTCAACCAGCCAGTCCACGAACGGGAGAAAGGAGGCATTGAATTAATTAAGCGGCATTGAGTGCGCCTATTCTGTGCCAGGTAAAATAGCAGAAAAAAATCGTTAGGCCAATTGCGGGCACTTTTAGGCATATTTTTCTGGGCTTTTGCTCTTGGTGTTAATGACCGACAAAGAATCAAACTAATAAAAGTTTTCGCATCGCCATGGAATTAATTTCACTTACACGTAGATTCAAACGCATCAAGACAGTGATGCCGTGATACATGAAATGTTTAGAAATTGCAAAACGCTCGCCCATCAGACCCCAGACCGGACTTGGGCAGCAAAGGAATCGAATCGGTTCCTTATCAACGCTCCCAGGCGCCAAGTAACAATGCTGGCGCTCATATCTGCAGAACGTGTTCAGAGAACTCAAAAATGGCCTAAGCGCATCTTTGGCAAGTGGCAGGACAACGTAGGCCCACATTTTTTTCTTATCGCATTTCATTAACAACTATCCGAACGGTTTAGGAATGAGAGCATTAACAATGAAAACGAGCCGAGCGCCGATAACAACTGCAATAATATTTATGTACACATGATGCAATTAATGTCAGAACCTGAAGATAAACAATCGTGTTTTACGTTCCAGCTGAAAAATGAACCATAGTCATATGCGCAGATAGGTATCTGAGCGTTGTACCGACGATATTAACAACATTCATATTCCACCCACATCTAGCCCAATTACTGGCAAATAAATGGTGGTTGCTTACATGGAGCCCCAATGCCTAGGTGCGAATAGATGCCTGGATGACCCAGAGAAATTTGCGATTAAAGCGATTGATTATTAGGTCCCGATTTG
The DNA here is from genome assembly GCA_034700785.1 of Rossiulus vilnensis. Classification (NCBI taxonomy): domain Eukaryota; kingdom Metazoa; phylum Arthropoda; class Diplopoda; order Julida; family Julidae; genus Rossiulus; species Rossiulus vilnensis. The sequence continues at coordinate 37,830 of JAQIXS010000713.1, read as the reverse complement.
CACTGGGCCACTGCGGAAACTGCATGGACCAGTAACTCATCCAAACGTGACGGAAGTTGCTCACGTTTACACCTTCTTACCCTTTATCGAGATTTGAGAGTAAAGTTGGTTCTGCGCCCTCAAGCCATAGGCGGAAAATGATGCCCCGTATGGGGATGAGGTCTCGGTCGTGGATCATTTCTAAGGAACCATCCTAGCATTCGCCTAATTAACCAGAACAAACTTAAGAAATATGGGTAGATGAATGGGGGTAAAGAATGGAAACCCACGACCTCATATACGGTAGTAAACATCGACTATCTAATGCACAAGTTAGTAAGGCGGGCACATTAAGGGGTTTCCAAATATGGCATACGTAATACGGTATGACATACATGCATATTAATGACGCTGGCATGCATTTTATTTCGATTTATTTTTGTCTTTTTATACACCGGTAATTTCAGTCTGTGACGAAACTGCATCTTTGCCACGAAAAATGGTAGAGGAATTGGGCAACGGTAATTTTTTTTACCAACATTTGTATGTTTGCTTTTTGTTGTATGACATAAAAGTCCTTATTCATTAAATAACAATTAACAAGCATATAATATTTCAAAGGCAAACAGAAAGTTGTGTGGGTGCGCCCGATATAACCATCCAACTATAAATTATTTTAGTCACTATCAGCATGGAACCCGGTAGACACTTGGTGCACGAAAGGGAGGCAATATACAAGTGGGAATTTGGGATTACAATCGATACAAAATTTCAAAGGCAAATCTCATAAATATGAAAAATCGTGCAAAAATTATTATGCACATCTAAAAGTTTACGTCCAATTTGCCTTTTTTTTTTTTTTTTTTTTTGTTTCTAAATTTCGCGCAGAAATTTCTTCCGTTTTCTGATAAGCATCGCAACGCAATAACACACGAAAAAGATGCATTTTGTAATTTTCTGATCGGGGAAACGAGATTAGGTAAAGATAGTTTGCAGCGATTGCCTCGGTGCAAGTACAGTGCTTTTGGCTAGATAAAAGTGGATTCATTTTAAAAGCGTATCCTTGAAACCATTAACCTTCCACCTTACCACCGCAGGTGTTCCCGAAAAAGTGCGAACAGAAACGGAACATATTTCGCCATGATTAGCCGAACAATATTTCTAGCGTTTAAGCAACATTTTCTCTAATTAGTTGACTTCTGGCACTGTTGGAAGAAGGAAGAACAAAAGTTGAAAAGCACGCGTCCCCCAATCCCCAATGCACGAAACAAGAGTAAAACTTATTAAAAAGGAGTGGGTAGAATGGCTGTTTAGGAGTAACTTTCGTTTGGAAAAAGTTGAACATTAAAAAAAAAATAAAGTCATTTATCACTATAAACTCTAATTGACAGGGAAGAATCGCGAAAACGTTGCGTTGTGAGTTTAAGCTTCAAGGAGCTTGGTGAGGGGATTTACAAGTGGTAAGCAGCTGCTCATATACATGTACAATCCATACCGTACAAAATCTGTTTAAAATACCAACAAGTCTCTTGAGTACTGGTATTGCTTTCACTTCCTTGTACAGTATATGAAGTCAGTCTAAAAAGTGCACTTAGTTCTACATGAACCCACGTCCAAAGCCAGAGTCAAAGATTATCACCACAACATTATTTTACAGTAAAATATAGTGTTTAAATACGGATTGCCAATCATTATTTTGAAGAAAAGGCTAGGGAAGTGACGCACCTTGTACATGAGGACATTATATTTCCATAGCAATCATATTGATAGTCATGCTTAAATTAAGGATATCTTTTTCACACTTCACTTACTTTGAAATGCATGCACATACGCCTGCAAATGCGATTATGTACAATTGACGATGATGTAGGTGAACAATATGAACCAATCAACGTCGATTGCACCTTGTTCGTATAAATATACTGATCATTTTTAACAATTAATGTCCTTGAGGGATCTGCTATCGAAATTAATTGCGTTTAGCCAACATTTTTCAATAACTGTATTCAACCTTCAAAGTGAGGCCCAGGCGTATCCGGACTGGACAATTTAGAGCAATTCAAAAAAACTATTTACACGATATCAAAATTAACGAAGCTGATTGGTCGGAAAATGATTTCCTCATAGGCGAACATTCAAAATTCTTCGAATTGCCCTGAATCTTTCATTTCGACAGTCAAAAGATCTTCCCATGTGTGGTCGCCAATTGATGCACACAGGTTATTTTATCCGTGGACAATCTAGTGTCCATAGCTACTTCCACACATACTGTACTTGTACATGCATACAATTTGTTGTGGATGCAAACCCCATATTGCAGATCAGACCCCAATTCACAAATAGAAAATAGTTTAGATTTAGAGTACTTGACGGTTTACACAATCAGAGCATTGAGGACGTCTTGCGTAAACATTCAATTCCGACATGGAATCCCAACCCCGAAGATCAGGTCATGAGGCAAGGAAATTGTAGCCCACGCTGCGCACCTGTAATTGCATTCGTAAGATTTTTCACATGGGTCTCCGTCGAATGATTATCTTATCTACGGCTCCATTTTTCTGGGTGAAATCTTCAACGAGGCGCAGCAGGTGGCCAAAGAAAAAAATAAACAATTGCACGAAAGAAACTGCCGAGCAATGCGATAAAAAGTGATAAACAGCATTAAAAATTAATTTTAATAGTTGTGAGTTTCCCGGAATTAGCGGAGGGCTCCTCTCACCATCAGGGCAAAGCCGGCCTTATACCCTGGTGGCAAGGTACCACCGATCGAGAAACGTTTATCTCCATCAGGTGGGACACGAAGGGAGAGACTGGCACGCTGTCACGCGTCATTGGGTGTCAGAGGAATGTTGAAGATGCAAATCTGATGGTCGCCAATTTCGCTCGCCCCTGCAGCAATCCGCTTGGAAGTAGAGTTCCATGTCCGGTTTGTTTAGCATACGAGCACTTCCTGAAGCAAACGAGTTCGGTAATCAGATTCGAGATAGTTGCGATCGTGCTTTTCCAATTCAGGATTTCTCACCTCCTTAGGTCGATTTGACACGACTCCATTAACGTTTTTCGTCTCTGCCCATGCAAAACCATTTCTGGAAAAGCGACATATTTTCGACCTTGACACGTTGGGCGTCGCATTCCGCCACGCATACCACTTTTGTCCGCTCAACTCCATCATTTCAAATTTCCAACTACAGCGTAGTTCACGTTCACGGTAAATATGGGAACATTCCCAGGTTGCGAATCACGTGTGAAGCAGTCGAAGCGGGGATTATGCGTTACATATTTCGCACGAAAGCTAGTGTGACATGCCATTCTGTCCATATCTTCCTCAGATCAAATACGTGAACACGTTGAAAAGCCAAGAATGAATGGCATTCTCTGCTCAGTAACACGCCATGCACTTTTTCATTTTTTTGCTCTGCTATTTTCAGCACGATGAAGGCTGCCTGGATTAATATCATTCAACGGTTGGGATAATGAAGATATATCTGAGAACGTGCTTGTGTCCTCTCGACTATGCGATGCAATTTTTTGGAGGTTTTTCTTCCACGCGATCGAATAATATAAATAAATGGCGATGGGATATCAACTCAAATGGGATGCACTTGTGTGGGAAACATCATTACATTGGAATTTGAGGATATGACCACGCTGTTTTGTCACGCGACGAATTTATACCATGTGTATACATGTACAATATGATAACATTATAGTTTATCCACAACTAGAATGGTACAGCCAAAAAAAACCGAACGAACTCAACGAGAGGCTTTGTTTGCGGTTTATCCACTAAAATTAACCGAATATCTTAGGCAATTAAGATCGTTTAACAAAATTTCGCTGGAGCATGCAAATTACACAGTGGAACTACAAATCCGGAAATTAATTGGGACCAAGATTCGGATCATAATCATAAATCCGGATAATTGGGTTTTCCATTTAAAATCGGGTACAAAAAAGTTAAATGGTAAATAGATTACCAAAAATAAAAATGCATGATCGTATAGTGTACAGTATAGTGCATAGTTAAAAGAAGTCTGTTATTTTTATGTTTTCAGGAGCTATCCGGATAATTTGAGTTTCAAGTAGTCTAAATTAAATTAATGGACGAAGGGCACCTAAATGCACCATATCTGGCTAGACAGTAGGCTATACATTGTATAGTGCTGAATGAAAGAGTCCTACCGAAATACTGCCAACGTCAGGGTCCGGAAGGCACTGTCAATTAACTGTTGCGCAGCAGCCAAAGAGGAACAGAAAACGTCGTTGATTCGAAGTACTTGGTCTCCTACCAGTAATCCGTCAGCGCCGCTGGATTTGCCATCTTTGTCCACCTAAAATTGATCAAAATAGGGCATTAGGCCTACTCGCCTACATGGATAGTGCGTATAAAGTAGATACATGTCAGACAAGCATAGCAGGTCGAAAAACCAAGAAACAAGATAATGATGGACTCCTCCTGAACATTTAATGTGTGTTATTACACTTAACAATTTTTAATCCCTCCATTATTTATGAACCGGTCTTCTTGTAAAGTATAGTTCTGTCCTCGTGTTATTTAATTTTCAATTAATTCAATTGTTGTTGTTTCACTCCACCAGGGCGTGTTTTTTCATTCGTATCTTTGTCAAATACATAAGTGTAGTTCGTCATTTTTATACCGCAATGCGCTTGGGTGGATGTGCGACTATTCTATTTGGTTGTTTGGAACGGAACTGGTTTGTCCAAGCAATCTAAAATACGGCTAGTATTCAAACTTCGTACATGTACCATATTTGAGCATGCGCTCAATTGAAAGCAACTCGGAAAATGTTGTGCGGTGCGGTGTACATAAAGAAATATTACATATAGCCTATTAATAACTGAACAATAGTTCAGTTTTACGAAAAATGACTGACGCATTTTTAAAACAAACCGAAAAATCGAACAACGCATTTTATTGACATTTTTAATAATATTTATCAATGTATACCGTTTCAAAACATTTGCACAAAACAAAATATTTAATAAATAAATAAAAAATAAGAAAATAAGCCCAATTTTGGAACAGTGTCATGCTACTTTTTTATATTCGATCATTCATACTAGGTTTAGTCAGCAGTGCTGGTCTAAACCCACATAGCCCTCAAAAGACGAAATTTCGGAGCAAAATTAGCATGCTTTATTATGATGACATTTCTTTGGCACTAATAATCGCAATTAACATAATGGGCTGATTCAGAACTCAAAAGGTGGAGGAGATGGTAAGCGGGTGTATCTCACAGAAATCCCATTGGTGTTGTGTTGCCTTCTTCTCAATCCGCCTTACCTTAATCTGGGGCAAGAAATCCATTAAATTAAAAATGTACCAACGTTCCGGTCCATTTTGCACGCACAACGGCTTTAGCAAACGAGTACACCTACAGTATTTTCAATTAAAATACTAAAATAATCGATTGTTAAGTTTAAAAAAAACGCTACATCGAGCCAGTTCTTCCATTGGGCTCAATAGTTTTCTTTTTCAGCCATGTTTTAATTGGGCAATACGTTAGAAGTTCAAACAATAATACAAGAAAAAATACATTGACGTTATTTACAGAATGAGATACAGTGTGCACGTGAATGTTTGCCAAAGGTTTGTCATAGGGCACCGGCAGCAGCAAATATGTCATCGATCACTGATTTCTTCATTTTTCTTTCAAGCTCGATGCCTCACGTTCTACATTTTTGCATATTTAGTAGGGTTATGTTCATTATAATTACACAGATAATTGATGTTCCATGAAGTACTTAATTACATATCACAATAACACACCTCATTTTTGAACGATGGTTGTTTGAGACTTACAGAGGTACTATGAAAGACGTGCATAGTTGGCATAGGTAATTCATCTGAAATTCAGGCCATGGTCAAGTGTTAATTAGTAAGTAATTACACGAATCAGTGGTTAGGGATTGCTATTATCAAGGTTTCGTCCCACCTCAAATAAATGTCAGTCGTGCATAATTCGTCGTGCTGATGCACTCATGCATGATGATTTCGAAATGATGGTTCAGTACATATTTTTCGATACGTTGGAAAATGTGGAAGTGGTAAATTTGTCCTCCTACAGCTTTCCTTATCTACATGTATCTCTGTGATAAAAGGAACGTGACAGTTTCTGGTGTCAATAGCCTACCGAATGTGGTAAAACTGATTGCGGCCGTTACCAACATAATACACGTTAGTGATCATAAGTCGGCCCTCGCGCAGGAAGGGTGAAATTACATAACATGTTCTAAAGTGGAGAATAAAACAGAGAGGGGTCCACAATGAAAGCACGATTATCGTGGAAAAGCGCCTTGAAAATGCGAGGAGAGATGCCCTTCCAGAAAGGGCGAAGGTAATACGTGGTGGCTCCTCACCACCAGGTGTTTCGTGCCTCAAAAATCTTTTAATTTTGACTTCTCTGCATGAAACGCGAGGCACAATGCGTGATAATTCTTGCTGGAAAATCGAAATAGGCAAAGGCACCCCCATTGACACCACTTACGCTGCCCATGGACTAAAACACAAAGCGTGAGTTAATGGCCTATCCAGTGTTTACATTAAAGGTGTTTCAACTCCTGGCTATAGATTAAGGAGGTTGGTCTGACAGGTTTTCGCCTTGACCAGAGGGGCACTGGGCAATTCAATAAGCTTACACTTTCAGATCTATGAATTATGGGGGAGTTGCTTTAACCTGACATTCTTTTTTTTGAGAAAAAAAAGCATAACGCCATATGCCCCCCACACTCCTCCGTGCGTTTATCAAAGGAGCCGCCCAGAAGAATGACTGAATGGGTTCACTTAAAATTTATGTGTGCCACCCAAAAACAGTGAATCTTCCATCAAAAGTGTTCTATGCTGCATGTTTTGGCGGAGATTTGATACTCTCAAATTTGGTCTTAGGGGTCACCCATAAACGACGTCAATGAACGTGGGCGTACAGTCAGTTGGAATTTCCGAGTTTAATACGAGAAAAAAAAATATTGAAAACTGGGGAAAAGATATTCCGGTTTAGTACTGACCGTGGTCATAATATGCAAGTTAGGTTTCCACCGAGTAATACCAATCTGTCAGCATTTTGGCAACAAATCAGGTCAGTAGTTTTAGAATCATAAGATCTGTACCATCAACAAACGAAACTGGTATTGTATACGGTTTGGATTCATAAACCCATGCGCCCAATTTCTTAGGTGATTACCACCTCGTCGTTAAATTTAGGAAACAGATTAATAATTATCACGGTGACGTGAACAGAGGATATACTTTCTGACAATGGTTGCAAAAAGTTGTTTATTAAAAAAAACATAATCACGCCCCATATACATGTACGTGCGCCACCAAACAGCATATCGATTAAATCCAGAGGTGTTATTTGCTTTGTTAAGCTGCCCATTAGCGCAACCCTTCTTTTCACAAAGTTGCCGCTGCGTAAATTGGCTCTCAGATAGCAAAGCGATTGCATAATTTGATCACCGAATTAAATTAGTGCAAGTTTGGCGTTGGTGGAGGCAATTTGTATTAGATCTGACATCGTTGTCCCTTTGTGTACGGTTAACCTAAAAACTGAATTTGAATACCGTTACCATTAATTGTTGGGGCTGATGTGTATCAGCGTTTCAAAAACAAATTTTTAGTGGGTTACCGATTTTTTCATGGGAACTTACCTAACGACCCTATTCTCGCCCAGGCATTCGATGACAGTCGAGCGGCACGTAAAAAGAAAGTAACCACAAGCACTCACGAATTCAACAATTCAGACAATGCTTGATATCGCAGCATTTATCGTGGAATCCACCAGCGTTTTTCTTCTGCTCAACATTCACGAATTCCCCCAAAAACGTCTTCTCGCTAATTACGCTTATCATCGGATGCCCCTTTTTTCCCACACTGTTGAACGTTATCAATTCATGGTGCTATGCACTGGCGACCAAACAAAAGAAACATTTTGTTTCAGAAAATGAGGGAGAACTGCTGATGGTTAGCAGGCGAAATCAGCCCAGTCACTTTTTCTTCTTGTTCTTCTGGCATGAATATTGAAATTTCTGCTTTTTCTTACAAGAAGCATCACCTTGAAAGGTCTGCTCGATGTTGCGTGAAATTCCCTGCACGGACTTTCGGATTTCCCCCATTGCCCCATCGTGCATGTCCATCAGCTGTTTTTAAATGGACGACACATTGGCGGACTCAGATACCATCTTGAATATGCAATTGAGTGGAAAAAAATGATGATGTCAAGAAAAGTTGACGATCTCCTGAGGCCATGCACGGTGGAGAATGCTGACCAAAGCCAGTCTGTAACGCTTGAAAGCAAGGAGTGAAAGTGGAGAAAAAATACTACAAAAACTTGTTTGAAAATCTGCTACCATAGTTGTGATGGCAGCACTGGCCAGTCCATGGTATGGCCCACTGCCAACACTGGAGAAATGTTCCCCACTTATGGACTCAGTGAATTGTAACGTCTTTAAATAAACGTTCCGTTTGGGGGAACAATTTGGAGCAAAACGTTCAATAATGATTGCCACGAATTATTGTGGCTTTCCCCATTAAATAAAATTAAGAGCAAATCATTTAAATGGAAATTAAGTTCGCTCGCTCTGCAATTTTAGTTCAAACGCTACAGTATGTACATGTGTTATGCTAATTTTAATCTATTATCGCAATAATCCTGAAAAGCCCAAACGCAAACATGAAAAAAGCTAATTAGAACAACTTAAAAATGAAATACATGTAATGATGATAATGATACTTTTTTTTTCAAGAATTAGTTCGGTATGAAGCAATCTCATCTTTTTAATTGGAATTGAGCTGTGGAAAACGTCCATTGAATACAGAATTGAATCCAAAAACCATAGCAAGGAAATAGTTTAACAAGTCGAGCATTTGATTCCTCCTTCGAAGGGAGTCACTCAGATTTCGTTTATATAAGACTCCACCCTTGCTTCCCCGCGTTTGACCCCAGCAATGGGTTACAGACATATGACAGACGACTGGATTTGGGCCAAAGTTAACTTAATAAGGGGCAGGCTTTTGGTTCATATCCGCCCTTAAGAGTCACTCAAATTCACTGGTGGTTTATGGGTTTTGACCCTCCTTAAATAACTCCCTGTCCTCGCACAAGAGAAAGAAGAAAAAAAAATGGATGCCATTGCCATATTTGTTTCAGTAAACGTTAGGGTGAAAACTGATGGATATGTTTATACTTCAGCAGGTCGACTTTTCCAAACGCATTGTTTATTATAATGCTCGACTAATGAATGCCAATAAAGATTATGAAAGAACCTTCGATTCCATTAAGTATGATTACAAATGTCAAAACAACGTCTGCAGATTGCATGCCAAGAAGAAGAAAGGCGGCCAATAAATCAAACAGGTTGGCCCGAGACAGACAAAGTCACACAAATTGGCATGCTCTAGTGAATTGCCCAAACTTCATTGCAAATGTTTACATTATACATGTACTGTCAATAGACTGTCTGTTTACATGTACGTTGACTGTCTTCGCTGCACTGCCCTTGCCAATTGATTTCCGTGCACTTTTTTTCGAACTGCAATCACATTTCTGACTTGGGGGTTCTTGCAGAAGATTTGGCATTCCGGAACTAAATCTTCCACCTCCCAATCCCTCCATATTATTCTCACTTTATGCGAGAATGATTTGCAAGAAATGTCCAACAATTGTTAAATAATGCAATGCCCACCCTTCTTTGTCTGGAATTTTTTGGGTGAAAAGTTTACACGCAGCTCGCAAAATCGCTATCGATTTTTAATAAAGTTTAAAAGCGAGGCAAAAACATGGCCGTGCATTGGAAATTACTTCAACCTTGATGCGGTTTCCTTCCTTCATTGCAAACAGCATTTGCACCTTAAATATTCAGTAATCCAATATGCATTTCAAGCCTATAATCTCTTAAAATCCTTTTTTAATTAGCGTTTCACCACTGGACGTGGTAATTGCATGAAAAAGGACATATATACACGGTGTTGCAAAAGTCTCATTAAGTCTCAATAAAATTTAAATAATAGGCCTAGTTGCGTGACGTCTACTTTATCTAATTGCTGAACAGCAGGTTACGATGATCTTGACAACAATTATACAAATAATCGGTTAAATAATTAATTTATTCACAGCAAAGAACATTGCAGTCCGTGCTCCACACTGCCTCGAGCAATCTCAGCAAGCAATTTTACCGTGTTTGGAATTCTGGCATATAAAATTGTTAGCCATTGCAATGAAAATGCTCGTAAAACAGTGTTTAAAGGCGAACAAATAAATCAGTTCACTAGATTGCATGCCTGTTCACGTACGGGACCGTCCCTAAGACCTTGCAACGCAGGTCTATTAGCATACCCTGAAAGATAACATGTCCCTGCCTGCCAAACTTTACAGGGTGGATTAACACAAGTTAGAATGATTATGAGGGTGTGAAATGGAATGACAAAACGCTACTACTGTACTTACTCGAATATAAGCAGCATATTTTATGCAAAACATTACGATTAAAGTTGGGATGAGTCTTGAACGCAAAATGTGATCTTGTTTAATATGGGGAAAGGATCGTACATCATGCATGTGGGTTTTTTTTTAATGTTACCTGCGTTTTTGATAAGAATGGTGGGAACAATTGATGCAGCATTATTACGCGAGGTTTAAACTGGAAGTTCTTGCTTATGCAGGTGCAAACTCAGACCAGAAGTAGGTTACACCTCGTTTTGATGACAGTATTAAAGTGTTGTTTACTTGTTTACTGCATAGCCCTATATTAGCCAGTTAGGTAGGAATATTTGTTTTTCCCAAACAAATTATCCTGGCGTCATTGCTCGGCAACATCCACTGGCAATCGATATTAATGCAAAATGAGCCTCCTGTTTCGATTCATGTCCTGTCAGTGCTGCACATAGGGCATGACATTACGGATCGACTTTCGGAACGAGCCTCGCGTCAAGGGCTGCCATTTGCATGAATGAAAGTTTGGTGGCTGTCCCAAACACTACATTAGCCAGGGCATTAAGGCATTTGTCAAGAGCCAGTTGCACTGCTGCCGACACACCCATTGTGGGGTCCACGTCTGAAAAACTCTCAATTGCAGGGGGTAGCGTGCTTAGCGCTTACCTCGACGACGGTGAGTGGTGTCCCCCGTCCACCGGCCAGACGAAATCCCCAAGTTAGCCTCTTCTCTTCGTGGCCTCCCTTGAGCACGACGACGTGGAATCCACGGCTCATGGCAGAGCACGGCGACGAGAAACCGAAACCTTATTCTAGCATAGTCTTGTCATCCATTTCGAGACGAAACTTGAGCGAGTATCCAGTTCGGAGCGTAGAAGGTGGGCGGAGCAGATCGAGCGCCTTCTTACCACTTGCCTGTGGCACAAGGCAAGAGCAGGAACACCAAACTCTCCGTACTAAGATTCTAGTTTGACATGTAGGTGGCGCATAAAACCTCTTACTTCGGGGAAGGGAATAAAAAATAAAAAAAAGAGAGGAGAGAGTGGGTGCATTGAGACAATAGCTGTATTCCCAACATGAGAAAAATGCAAGGTCAATTAAACACGGGCAGCGCTGCCTCTATCAACATTCGCTTCTCACGTCACAGGCCGTAAAACGGGGAGGGGGTCTTCGGTCTTCGGTCTTCCCAACCCCACCATGAACGGCCAAATTTCTGTTTAAAAAATTTGCTTTAATGCAAATGTTGACTAGATGTAGTTTTTTTAAGAATAAATTTCTTCTTCGTTTTCTTCATTAATAATAAAAAAAATCCGCAAAACAAATTACTTACAGCATTTCGTTTATTAGTAATGTTTTTAAGCGAATATTTTATGAAAGTTTGGACAAATAATTCTGTCATCTGGGTTTTTATAACAATTTCGCCTAAGGCGTTTCGTTCATTACGTGTATTTGTAAACAACACGTTCGCACGCACAATTCGTCTTTTATAGTGTCACTTGAAACACATGTTTTATTATTGGTTTTAAATGGTGCAAGATGTTCAATGTGAGAGTGGGGAGGTCGCTTTTTTCCTCCTCATGTTGAATGCCTTCTGTAAATCTCATTGAATATGAAACACAAGTTGGAAACAGTTTTGATAGTGGTGACGAGTTCTGTCTTGTGGTTTCCAAAACAAATGGGATGTAATAGAAGCAATATTTGTTAATACACTACATGTATGTGCACGTGTGAAGTTCTGTATAAATTCAGCTTACAATTACTGAAGGTGGCTTGCGCATAAATTAATCAGAATCGCAACTAGGGAAAATAAATAAACTCAGTCTTTCTAGAATGTAACATTGAATCAGGTGTTCGTTTCGCAAAAAATACCGGTTTAATTTGGCTTTGTGCTGAATTAAGTGGCCATCTATATTGAAAAATAAAAGCAAATAACGACTTAACGACGGTGAAGAGGCTCCATCCCAAAATTGCACCAATAATTCCTCCAATGTTGCCTATAATCATTTAAAAATATAATAACTCTAAATTATTCAAAACTTTGATCTCAGTATCTTCTTATAAGCTGAAAGGATTTATCAACCATGTACAAGGTCATGAATACTCATAACTTTTAAATTGGGGGTGAAATTGTGGACATTTTAATAGACGTCGTTTGTGCACAGTCCCTGCATTATTATTTTTTTAATCGCCGGTTGTATATCAGCATACTGTATTTTTGATTTTTGTAAAAAGTCTTACATTAATTTAAAACATTGATCTCAAGATATTCGTTCTGAGACTTGAGAGTCGATGTTTTGAATTACAGTAAGATGTTTTACATGGTTGCTCTCCACCAATTCATACCATTCGTATGGCTGCATATACCTACAAACATGTAACTCATTAAATGAAATCATGAATAATTGTAAATTGTACTTACTGCACAAGTGGGGTATATTGCTTAAAACTTCTCTTCGATACGTCATTATTCGTGAGTTTCCGAAGAAAATGTTGACAATGACCATGTTGTATCTGTTGTATAGAGTGATTCGACAAAACTAAATTTCCAAGTAGTTGTTGTCTTATTTTTTTCTGGCTCACATTAAGTAAACCTACCTGGAATACTCTTCAGTTTGATTAAATCTTTGGGCAACACTCTTAGCATCTACCAAAGCCGTGCTCACAGTAAAACTATACGAATGGTACTTGCATCGGTTTTTGCAATCGCATTTGTTCCAGTGCTCAATGTATGTTTCGGTATCGTTTTGTCTCATACTGTCTGCAACAAGGAAAACAAATAAGACGCGATTTTCGTTCGCTCAAAATTTGCATCATTTCCGGAATTCACTTACTGGATACGTTCATATAACACTGGGTTTCGACGTCATCGATGCACACTCGCTCACCTGCCAAACCTGTAGAACAGCAGATTATGGAAAAATGTAGCAATTTTCCTTCCATTTCCACGCAATTTTCAATGACATTTCATGAATTTCCAAGTGAAATGTAACGCAACTTACCTGGCGCCGTCCAATGGCGACATCCACATTCTGTCAAAGTTCTGTTTATGACACATTCGACTTTACAGGCAGTTGAGCTGTACTGATGGAAATAAGCCAATTGTTTTTCGCCGTCTTCGAAGCAATTTTTGCGCAGTCTCGCAAACGGATGGACGAATACCGATTCGGTGGTTTGAATCTATGTCATTGTCAACCAATTGAAACAGCATTAGTTGGAGGATGCATTAAGCTAGAAAAAACATTTTTGCTTCAAATACTTTTATAATTGCCAAATTTATTGTCCTCGGTGTAGAATTGGTCGTTCACTTAGGATCTGAGCTATTTTTTATAATTTGAAAAGGTCCCATTTATTTACACAATGAAACCTCCGAAGATGGACATCAGAGGTTGCATAATGTTCTTTTTCTTCGAGTTTAATTTTTTTAAATAAACGGGACATTTTTAAATTATAAATCATAACTCAGATCATAAAATACATCTTACAATTGTTTGTACATGTAGTACAAATAAGTATTTGAAGCAAAATATGGGAAACATCTGCTTGAAATCAAAAAAAGATATACATGTGTAAATCATACAGAAAAGTCACATCTAGGGAACTGATTGACTAGAAATGCGCAATACGTGAAAATAATTTCCTATAGCTAATTTGCTACTCTAGACATGTTTTCCTTTGCAAATCTTATATTAAAAGTATCATGGTTTCATGAATATCAATCTGAAGTGCCTTTCTGGACGTGTGAGGAAGGTTTGGGGTTGAACCACCCATTCGAGGACAAAAAAATTCTAGCAGCTTAAAACATTTAGGAAAATACCAAACGATGCTTACAAAGCAATAATTTTTTACCTCATGATGTTTATTCGTGATTTTGGTTTAACCCTGCGCTTAACACGTTCCGTTTACTAATGTATTGCCGTTATACCAAATCTATTTTTCATGGAAAACTTGACCAAAATATTTCATTTTTTATTTAATTTCTCTGAAATTGAAAATGTGGATAAAATTCACAACTGATGTTCAGTTTTTTTTATATTAAATGTCCTGTACATCCCTCTAATATTCATACTGTATTTTTTAAAAAATCGGTGAAGGATGGGGGGGAGGGAATCCATCATTAGTACGGCGATTAAAAAATTCCGTAGAATACGAGCTTAGAAAAACTAATAAAAATGATGGATTTATTCCCCTTTGCTGCCCTGTTGTTTAAAAGGCATGAGAATCTTTAATGGGCCACTTTGATGGATGGGCTCACGTTAAAGGTGGCTACCGGCATATTTAATAGGTGTCAATGAACAAGGTCATGCTCTGTTCTGCAATGGGCAAGATGACCACCCGTACCTTCGCTCCTCCAAAGTGGAAACTAGTAATCCAAATACACGAGGTTATGTTTAAGAAAATTGCCGTCAGCTGAATATTATGAAAAATCTAGGGCTCTCTGTCAACAGAACTAAGGGGTGCCAACGATCGGCCCCTAAAATTGATGGTTGGTGGGTAATTTGGTTTTCCAGGACACTAATGATTTGAGGGGCTCCTCTCATAAGAGCCTGCAGGCCCTATTTCCCCTCCCATAGGACCGGTGCGCGCTCCTCCCATGTAATAATACGGAAGTCAGTTGCTACTCACCTTACTCATTTCAATTAAAATATTGTTTTCTAATCCAGGTGTTACGTGAACAGATTTGGAAGTCATCACTGGAAATTCCTCAGGCGGATGCACAAGAACCTTTTCGGAAAAAAAAATATATTGAAATGAATTTCGTTTTCATTATCTTACGAAATTAACGTTTGAATTATAAATGGGGTGATGAGGGTAAAAAGTAGATCAGTTTTTTGATGATGTTCTTGTTTTCTCCGCTCAGAACACAGATGACGATAATTAAACACAGTCAATTCTATGACTTTCGTTTATTTTCACTATTTTTTATATTTGGTATTCATTTTCAAAGCATTTCTTGACAATCTTGATAATCTTATAAACATCGTACTTTGAAAACGCAATGCATGGAGGATCAAATCTAAAATCTTAACACATGACTGAAAATTTGGAAAGCGTTGAAAAAAGCACAAACAACATGTTGTCTGACCAATAAAAACGTAATAAATATTTTAATTTTGACATCGAGCTCCAAAGATAGAAGAGATTGATGGCATTTACCATAAATCCGAGGCATTCTCGTCTGTTGTTGATCAAATGCGCGTGCTCCACCCCTCCGTTTTCTTGTTTTAAAATGTCCAAGAAAACAGAAATACCATTATTGACGCCCAGACCAGCCACATATTGCATCTCCCAGGAATTATTTTCCAGGGTGAAGTTATCCCCCAGATACGCTCTGGCTGCCGAATACTTTTCGGGATACTGATAATTGAACGTGTAACAAAACGTCTCCCAATCAGTTAACACCATTCGGAATAACTCAGAACACTGGAATTGACGGGATTTCCACGAGCAAAAGGGCATGGCCCTGTTTCGACGAGCCAAAATGAATTCGATTCTTGCACCAATAGCTTCTCCCTAAAGGGGAAACAAAAAGGTAAATACTTCCCGTTTTGTCAACATAAGTAAAAACCTTTCGATGGAAATTGAAAACGTAATATTATTTTAAATTCTGAAGAACGAAATATTTAGATAACCATGTTTATTAATTGAATATACATATGTATATGTGAAATTCCTTTACGAAATGAAGCCTCCGAAAATTAATTAACTAAAAAATTCCTTTCCAACTAAGATATTTGATTTACTTGAATTCCTTTAGCCAGCCATTTCCTGATGTTACATATTGTCACAGCAGGAAAATATTCCCCCATTGAACCTCCGTCCACTGGCTCTACTGACACAACAATAGGCGAATTGATGTAACTGGTGGCCAGTTGGTAACAAACAAAAGCGGATAAGGCAAAAATAAAAAAATACAAAACTAGCCAAATACTCCTGCAAAAGAGCACAATAGATTAAACAACAAACTCAAAATGAATAATTGTAAACTGCTAATTTGATGTGATATTACCTTTCAATTCGACCATATTTATTGTCCAAAAATGGAGCAAATTCTCTTAAATGGAGTTTCTTTTGAAATGTCGAAGAGCTCCTTTTCCGAAATTTGCTCAACATCTTCCTGTATGAAATATGCACCGACTTCCTCGATTGAAGACCATGCAATGATTATGCCTTTGTAATAATTTTTTCTTAAATATGAAATTCATTATATGGAAAACCAAACTGTCCAAATATAGATCACGATACATTAAATCTAATTGAAATTAAAAATTAAACATTTAGGATTTTCCTATAAATGCCAACCCTCAGGGAATACAAAATAAACATCATGTACTTACTTTCAAAGGGCTAATTTATTTAATAAAACCCATAAACACTGGTTGCGTGCCAAAACGCTTATTCAACGTTACAATATCTGGCCTTTATGCAGAATATCAATAAACTGACTTGAGTAATTTTCCTTAAAATTAGGCATATTTTGCGTGTCCCAAAATAATAAGCAAAATTCACAATGGAAGAGAAATGGTTAACGTAATTTTGAAATTACGAAAAAAGTCAACCAATGTACCAACCAACATAAAAACTTTTTGAACGATGTGTATTGATTATTAATTGATCACTCTGTCAATCAAAAACGACAGAGGGCGTAAAACCATTATAGAGCATCCATGGTGTGCATCTCATTCATCATAAATAAAATAAAAAACCATAGCCATCATGTATGGATATAAAACACCGTTTAGTTGGCTGTTAGTTCACATAATAAACAGTTATGGTAAGATGGGTGAACAAAAATTATAAAATCATGCATTGGCACCACATGGTGAACCAACTACAGGGTCCTTAGCACAAACTGTCAATACAGATATAGCCCATGTTTCTATCAATAATAACCATTTGAAACGTGAATATATGTATTTTAGCAAGACTATGACATTGGATATCCATGCTTTACTAACAACTATTTAAAAATAGATTTAGATGACAATGTTGGAGTATTGCATGAGAAGAATTCTTTTTGGAACCATTTCCAAACTGCATCCAAAATATCAGGTCAAACATTGAATGCAGATGTCCTATGCAATCTGGAGGCAGGCAAACGTTTTTTTTAAATAACTAACTACAATACCATAAATGAGAAGCTGTAATTTTACAAGCACGCACCATTAAAAATGGTGGCAGACTTTTTTTTTTTGGAAATTTATTTGATTAATCAATTTGCATTAAATGCATAATATGATTGATAAATATCAGAAATCATCAAAAATGAACAGCAGACGAGATCATAATGGTTTTAAGATGGCCAATGAGCATATTTTATACGATGTTTATATAAAAACATTAACAATAATTATTAAAGCAACAAAAAAGATGAACTATGAAAGCAACAAATGCACTGGACAGCGTAGTTTGATCGGATAATTTATACTCTTATTAAAGCGCTGATATTACGCTCAATTGCAAATGTACCGAGCAATGGAATTTGTTAGGTTTTTTTCAGCATTGCTAGCACACATCTATTGATTGTCAAATTATTCTTCTATCATTCCAAGGATGAAAATAACTTTCACTTATGCAAAAGTGTAAAAGAAATAAGTCACTGTGGGACACACCTATACCAAAACGATGAAACAAAAAACACATGGCATCTCACATTAACTTATAAAGTTTGCAAATGTACAAAAACGAAGTTGGCATTATTACTAACGAAGCACATTATGTGATGCAGATGGCAATTTATATATGAAAGTACAAATATGTGCAGCAGAGGCTGAAAAACGACGATTTTACAGTACAAATACAGAAACAACAGATCCTAATTTTTCTTCCAATCGTCAACAAAACTTGATAGGAATATCTCGCAATACCACCTAACCATAACCCCGTTCCAACCCTTAATACCACCGCTTTGCCCACCTTTCACGTTTGTATTTTTACTATTATTATCGTTATTAATATTATTATTATATTTAATTGCATAGGATCGCCGGCAAATTCCTCGAACATAGTTTCGAAAAAACCGCAGAGGGCTTAATTTAAGTAGAAAGCGAATCAAATGGGCGGGGAAGGGGAACACACATACTTGCTACATTCACACGTTTGCTCGTAACGAACATTTAACCAATTTGGGGCATAATCAGATCACGATCCAGCCTAATACAGTCCACGCAACCACCCTGATCTAACCATGCATACACTTACAATGTATATACCAGCGAATAAATCTTTATAAAACCCTTAAAAATTCTTTATGTAAACACTCACTCGGGCACACATTATATAAAAAAACATGGCACTCTCTCTCGAGGTGCGACAGAATTTGGCTACGACAATGGGCAGCAAGTACAATATGTACAGAAATGCCCAAAGGTTTCAATCCTGCACTCTGAAAACCTTAATCATTAAAATTCCATATTTAAAAGGCACATCTTATCGCTAGGGGTGACATATGACATGTCTGACTTGGTCGTAGAGCCCCATCGCACGATTATATAATTACGTGGATTTTCGTAGGATTTGAACGAATACAAAGAGTCTATGAGACTCAGAATAAAGGCAGGCCATGAGTTATCCTCCTACTTTCAAAACAGCAGAGTATTATGTCAAAAGCGGGAAGACAATCAGAGGACCTTAAGCTGCATGATGGCACAGTCAACTGCCTACTCCTGTTCCAGACGGATGGCCGAGTCCATGAAGGACGTAGAACTGGACCATGGCTCATTTTCACGAAGCGCAGATTTTCTCCTTTGAAAAACACAGTCCTCACACTTCAACTCCCAGCTCTCGATCAACGATGTATTCAAACCTTTTCCGATTGGCTGTGCTGCTATTGACTTCTAACACTTGGCCGCCGCTTTTAACAGTGTGGTCCTCGTTACTGGTCGCCACATTTTGCTCGCTTTCGGTGGAATTTTCAAGTGAAAGATTGATCTGTTCTGGTTTCAACGTAGAGTTTACTTCATCTTCCATATCCACTGGGAAGGCAGGTACATTCACTTTGACGCGGGTGAAAAATGCCATTTTTTCTCTATAAAAAAATAAAATTTAATTTCATGCAGAGATCGTTGCAAAACAGTCCATAAAAATGAAACCTTCCATTTGTCAGCATCAATTATTTAGCATGGCAGTTATTTTATGAAAATCCATGGTTCATGATAAAAGTTTTTAGCAAATATTTTAACAAAAACTTGGCCCTCTCATTAGCTCAAAAATAATAAGTTCAACTACAAATTCGTTATTTTTTTCCTTCTTATTTTTATGCAACAAAATGAATAAAATAATGAAAAATAGATGACATAAGAGGCACATTTACTTATTTCCCGGTCCAACTATAATCACGTTAGTAGACGTACCTGAAAGTGTTTATGTCAGGTTGTTGTTTTCGGCTTTTTCTTAGCTTGTAAATTTCCCTCGATGTTTTCTTGAGACGTTTTTCTACTTTTCGGTCATCGCTGCCTTGCTTTACTGGCTGAAATGTTAAAATCAAATTGATTAAAACTGAAAACCATGATTAAAAATAGTTGTTGCATGATAAATGATGAAAATGTAAGAAACATGTAATCATACCTCCTTAGCTGCAGATGCCAACAGTTGTTGAAGTTGTTCATTCTCACTTATCCAGTGTGGTAATTCAGATTCTCCTGATGCATTACAAAAATGGAAAAATATCTAAGTAAAGACGCACACCCTTCTTTAGCAAGCAAATTTTCCTTTTCTTACCTTTATGAATTACATCCTCATAATGACGCTTAATTTCACGTAATCGCAGAAGGTCATCTTTCAACTGCGCAAGTTTGGTTTTTTGAGCTCGAAGATCCAATTCCAAGTCAATGGATGTTCGCACAGGCTTGCCACTTCTTCTAGCACTAGAGCTGGAACTTTTGTTAACTGTTGGTGGCTAAATATAAAATATGGTAAAAAAAAACTCATTCAAACCTGATGCCACAGATTCACACAAGGTAATAAAAAACAATTAAAAAACTGACATTTTTCCAACGTAAACTTCGCCTTTCAACTGAATTTCTCTGAAAAGGTCCTCGCCGATAAAGTGGCATCGAACTATCGCTGTCACTGCGATTAAGCTGTAAAAGTTGAAAAACAATGAAATAAGCCTGGTGCAGTTTTGTAAAAAATTGGAGACATTTCTGTTGGGGAATGCTAAAAGATTCAACATTTTATCCACAATGAATTTCGGCATTCACTTGGCATATCATCACATGACCATATTTCCATACAAATATTCAGGGTTTCGAATAATAACAATCGCAACTCGTATAACATGTTTGACCTACGGTGAGTCCACATGACAGAACATTGTTAATAAGAACTGAAACATTTAATTATATTTTGTGAATGTCAACTTTATAAAACTTCAATAAGTAAATGATACCTACCCTGCAAATATACTGCATTTTGGAGACCACTTCACTAGGTGAGAAGGTTTGAGAGCGTTTAATTACAGGCGCACGAACCACTTCTCCAGTTTTCTTCTTTGGTCCTTTCTCTGGGATAAACACACATTCCGTGTTCGTTTCTTTGTCGCACGTTTGAATAGCCAAGTCCAAGGCTTCAGTTGCAAGTATGGTCTTGTCAAGCAAATCGCAGAAATCTTCGGCATGGCCAGTTTCATAAACTTCTTCCTCATCACTATCATCATCGTCGTCCTCATCTTCAGAATCCAAATCTCCAGGAACGATGTGTTTCGAACCTGCCTCAAAGGGATCGGGAGCTGACAGAAATTCACATTTATTTAATATGTGAATGCACAAATAAATCAAATGGATGGTCAAAGGTTGCAGCAATTACCTTGATTTCTTGTTAACGTTGATGCTTGGGAAGATATGATAGTCGACTCATCACTGCTCTCCTCGGCCCTCGGATGAGACCCCGACTGGTATAAGCTGTTCGCATAAAGAGACATATTACAGTTGATAAAAGAAGGAAAATGTAGACCATTTGATAAAGTACACTTTTTTAAAATAATACTGATAATTTATTCTAATTGGCAAAATTAGTTTGCCCAACCCCAACTCTCGACATACTAACGAAAGGAAGAAAACCCTACCCAATGTCCACCATTGTCTTCATACTTGCAACGACATCAGAATCCAAAGTTGTAATACTTTGCAACTGCTGCAAAGAAATTGAAACTGATGAACTTAAGAACTAACCAAGTTTGCGACCGTACATAGCAAGGATAACACCACGGATAGACCAATTACCTTCATAGCATCTATATGAGGTGGCTGAACAGAAAGGGGCGAGTGGTTCCCGCTATCCGGTTGCATGAAATGAAAACTTAGAATGTTGTACCATTTGCAAGAAACTGTTTCAGACTTGAAGTCTGCTAGGCTAACTTGCGCACAGCCCTAAAAAGAGTTACAATTTAAAATAATGGGAAAAAAATTATAGAAATAGAGTACAACTCAACGGAGATAATCAAAACTAACCACACATTCTTCCACTTTTTCATCCATAGACGACCACACGTTCACTTGCAAAGTTTTTGTGTATAGTTTTGAAATGGCAATTGGAATTCTAAATGTCTCGCCAAACGTGGGGCGGTTGCAATTGGGAACAAAGGCAGTACAACAGGTCATCGCGTCTGGCGAAGAATAAGGCAGAAGGGCTGCTTTGATACACCTAAATAATAATGAACACAAATTAGCCTTGGGAAGCATAGATTATTTTGCCAAATGATTTCTGGATTTAAAGTGTTTGGTGAATTTGCTATAAAAACTGCATCTTGTCCTTCAACTTACACTTTGCAATCATTCGTAATCGATAAGGAACACAAGTTGCGTGCACGCTCTATCCCAACATGTAGCAAACCATCTAACGAAGCATATCTAAGGAAAGAATAGTAATTGAAGCCAATTTTAAGGTGCTTCATACATCAAACCAAAAATGATGAAAATCATTGGTTATAAGTAAGACAATTCCCTCTCAGTGAATAAAGAAGCATCTGTAATGCTTAATATCAGCCCTAATTAATTAATGGCAAACACATACCTTAATTTAATTTGCACTTGTGCGGTTTCAAGACTAAATTCACTTATGGGTAGATCGACATCCCTTCGATTGCACGCTTCGAACACCCCGCTATCTCCGGCTACCGATTCGTCGCTCACAGCAGCAGAGACGCTCCTCGTGTTGGTTCCAGAAAGGTTTACGGCCTTTAATTCATCTGGGACGGATTCGGAAATTGGACTTAATGGTGGGTTGCTGGTGACATCGCTGTTTGAATCATAAACAGATCTAGGCCTCCCAGGACCGGATGCACCTTGGTTGTTGGCTTCCATCATATCAGGAAGATGAATATTAGGAGGCACGGGTCGTCCCACATACAGCATGTGGTTTCTAAATGCAGGGTTGCCCGCAATCGAGTTCACCATGGAGGGAATTAGTCGTCCATCGGCCGTAGGTTCGTCAGGGCTCACTGGAACCGATGAAGAGGTCATGGGAAATGAAGGAGGAAAGTGTAGCTCGCCAAGCACTCGTCGCTGCCGTTCAACCGAGCTCAGGTAGGCCTGTTCGTAGGAAGGGGGCGGCCCAAAATCGTATGGCGACACAGGAGGTGAAACTGAGGACAAGGACGATCTAGGCGATAATGATGGCATTGAATGTGCTGAGTGAGAGGTAGTGCCAGCTCCAGGTACGGCCCCTACTTGACCAAGTCTAGATTTATCGGACATTTCCGAGCCAGAATCCAAGCTATGCGTGCTACCCTGCAGAAGTTGTTCAATGCGTTTGTGAAGATCCTGCACGTTGAAAGTCTCCTGCGCACACGGCGGCAAACCATAAATATCCGAAAAGCTCAATGAACTCAGTGAACCTTTGCTACTTGTTGTGCTCAAGCTGCCCAAGCTAGAGCTGGATGACATGGAGAGAGTGCTCGCTGAAAGACTAATGCAAGAAAAAGAGCTTTGTAATTATGCTTTCCAGGAAACATGCCATTTCTAACCGCCTGCAGTGCCTTTAACTTACGTTTTTAGTTGAGACTCTAAATAAGTAGTCAATCTCATTGCATCTGTGAGCTGTTGTAATAGTAGTTGCTTCTGTTCGTGAATCCTTAACCTATGTATAAAAATAATACCATTTTGTATCAAAAAGTCAACAATCATATCAAAGAAATGAGCCTACATATAAGAGTATAAATCTCAATTGTTTTGATAAAAATTAAAATTTCTTGATTTAACCATAACACATTTTACCCAAATATTAGCCTATTAAATTTAATTGTCTTCAATTTTGCAATGTGGCGTTTAATTTCTATTTCTTACATATCACATTTCACAATATCACAATAAGCATATTTGGAATGGAAAATGTAGCAATTCGGATAAATGATAGCAGAACGAAGTATAAAAAAATACAACCAAATACACAAATTAATGAAAACACGTTCATGCTTACCTATTTGCAATCACGCGGTTGGACATCTCTCTAGCACTAATCAAATCTTGCTCTAACATTCCAATCTTTGCATGAATTGAGACCATATCAATTTTGGTGCGACTTTTCGGGTTAATGCTACGAAACTCACGCAGCAGCTGCTCCTTCTCTTGGATCAATAAGAGCCTAGGCAAGCAATACACAGAGGCACACGTGCAGGTTTTTCAAAATGCATTCAAACAAATAACAACACTTAAGCAGTCAACATTGGCAGAATTACAAGTAACTTATTTGCAATGTGTGACACTCATCCCTGTGAAATTTCAAACAATGGCAACTCTTTAAGGATGTGGTACAAAGGATCATGCACAAGCTACTAGTATTGGAAACATGCCAAATGTTCCACATTTTCATGAATATATGAAAGAAATCTGCCTTGATCATATCATAATTAAGTAGCTTACCTACTTTAACTAAAGTGTTTATAGATCTAATTGCAAATGCATTGACTACTCCCCATCCTCAAAACTAAGCAGTAAATATTGAGCAGAATATGAAAAAAAAAAATACATGCTCATTAAATAGGATAGCTTAAAGTAACTGACACATACCTGTCTTTGTCAGATTCAGTTTGCCCAGGAATCACCCGATCTTCTAAATCTGCTAACTGTTGTTGAATTTCTTGAACTCTTTTTCTGGCTTCATCGTAAAGCAGCCTCATACGTGCCATCTCCGCTAAGCGAGCACCAATAGGCGCCAGCTGAACAGAAGCAAAATAAATAAAACTGCTGTAAACTGAATGCTAGTGAGAGTATTCCTATGGCACATTTATATTTCTCTGTGAAAATAATCTTTCCCGTAAGTTGCCACTTTCAATCCATGACACTTTCTCGAAAAACATTTGAATGTCAATCACTATTTCATAATCACCTCCCCATGGAACAATACCTGCATGATAAGCATAAGGCACACAAAGCAAAAATCGTCACTAGATTAAGAAGTTAAAATTATGAAGCACAAACCTCTCCAGAAAGGTCAGTTTGAGATGCTTGACTCAGGCGCTCCATAGGTATGCTGAGTGTGGAGACATCGGGTGAGGATCCACTCGACTGAAGACGAGTTAAGTCATCTTTTAATCGAGCAAGCGATTGCATAAGTTCAGCCTTTTCTCTTTCACCCGATGAAAGTGATTTCTGAATATTTCGCAGCTCGTCCATAATGGCCTGCGCCTCTGAGAGGTCATAGACGCCACCCTGAACAGAAAGCTTCCGATCCACCCTTTTGAAATATCAGAAAAAAGTGCTCATGAGTTGACAAAGTAGTCATGAAAATAAGCTGAAAGTTTTGGAACGTGTAAGGACAAAGCATGCTTACGCTGCCAGATTCTCCACTCCTTGTTCTGTGTACTTCACTTCCGTTCTTATTTGCAAAAGTTCGGTTTTGAGTATCTCAACTCGATTTCTAGCCAAGGCTACATCTGCCCTGAGCAAATCAGGATCATATTTAGTGCTAGTACTACTGGAACTAGAGCACACTAAAAAAACACGACAAGAAAAACTCAAGCATGAGTAGTTATTCAAAGAATTTGGTTAACTTGAAACGAGGCTTCAATCACAAGAACTTACGACTCGTTTGAGATGTTGAGTTCAAATTTGCCAGTGCATTGTTTAAATGGTTAAATTCCTCCTGAGCAAGTGACAGCCTCTGCTGTTTAATGTCATAAATCTCTCTTTTCGCCTATGGAACAGCAAAAAATAATTAGGTTACAATGTAGTCATCGAGCGTTGGCTCCCTATGTCTGAATTACTGCAGTGTTGTGCAAGGAAAAAGCTTAACACCAATTAAAAAGAAACGATAATTACTGCTAAGTCTTCCTGAGCTGTAATGAGATATTCTTTGAGCATTGACTCCTGCAATTGTCTCCATTGCTGTCGAGGATCTTCAATTTGATTTGTCTCTGTCAAAAGCAGAATTGCACATTGATAGTCGATATTGACAAATTCAATAGGACGGCAGGAATTAAGTGCAAGAAATAATCAGCAAATTGCTTACGATTAATATGGTCAATAAAGTAAAACCCTATCTGCGAGTCACAAGCCTCCTCCCAACCCAAAGGAAGCTCATCACCGGAACAATCTGCAAACGTTTTAGGCTTGGTGTACCTAGAAAAACATTTTTATCAGGGAATGACAGGGACTGGCAATCTGACTAAACACTTTAGACCACCATGTATGCAATTTATCAGTCATTTAATAGCCTACTAGACAGGTTAAATGCGAAGGCATTATTCGAGCTAGCATTAAAAACGAGAATAAAAAATTGCGATGAATTTATTCTAAAATTTTGGCCACTCATGGATAAGATGCTCCAGTTGTAAGCCTACTAATGGAGAGCTGTATTTAATTATATATGTTCAGATCTGTTTGTCAATAATAGATGCCAAAACAAAACCTTATCTCCGTAAATAAACCAGACATTTTCTGCATCTATCAACAGACCTACTTTGCATAGGATGGGAATGCAAGCCTCTTTCATCTTGACTTAAAACACTTTCGATGATGGATTGCTTGTAAGCAGCCTACTTTCAACAAAATTCTTTATTGCTTAATTCGATCCCTAATGTAAACTGACAAATATTTTTTCCTGGTATTGACCTAGTTTGGCCATATCGTCAATTTATGTAGTAATCAATTTCGAGAAAAGAATTAACAATACGAAGAGCATTACCGGAAAATTTACCAATTTTAGACCAAACTATGGCTATTTTTTTAAATGGGTAATAGCATCTTCATTCAAAGTTAGCTGAAATTCCAATAAAAAATTTTAAAACCACATTTTTATAAAAGTAATTGATACTGGAACATTTAGCATATATTAGCGCCAATCTCATAAGTAATTTCTTACAAAAAGCATTTTATATTATATTAAATGTATTTTACATGTAAGTTATCAGTTATTCAGTGTAATCAATGGTTCAAAAAAAATTCTGCATTGTCTGTATAACCCAAGTTTTTTTGAAAGACTGATCAGCCTCTGGAAAGCGGCAGCTGTGCGCTTGCACATTCTTTAGTTTAGGGCAGGTGTTGGCATTGTCGTGTGTACCTCAATTCGGTGTAAACTAGCAACATGTTTGAACTTCGAAGTCTAGACCAAGCGCAATAAAATTCTCAACTAAAAACATTATATTAACAATTGGAAATTTCGAATTAATAACATGATCAGGGAAATAATTACTGTATAGGTTAGTTTTTCGAAAGATGTTTTAACAACTAATGCAAGCAGTGCTAACAGATGACTGACGTATTACATATGTTCTGTACTCTAGCATCATTTCGCTTGCGAAAACAATTCACTTTATAGATTTGTACGGCAAATTATGGGCCCAAAATTCAAATTTTAGATTTGGATTTTGGGTAGTGCAGCAAGAACAACAGACTATCAAAATGTTTATGAAATAAATAGCGACTGTCTGAGTAATGTCGAAAATTTAAGCCTAATCGAAAATCCCATCAATACCTCGCTACCAAATCAACAAAACATGTTTTCATCTACCAAATAATCTTTATTTCAATCGGCGAAAATATTTTAACCGCCCGCCTGCCAAACAACGTCTGAATGAAGCAGAATTCGATGCTCCCCCCACATCCCGGCATCTGAAAACTGACAGTGCCTAACCTATGAACTGTTGTAAATTGCAGTCAAATTTACGTCGATTGGACATAATATGTTCAACACACGCAAATTTGATTGCGAACGCTAAGTATTCTTGCTCGAAACTTCATCGCTAATCCCCTATTAAACGCATAATAGGCTTAACCACCTCATAGGATTAGCACAGGCTATCAGCATACTGGGTTTGGACACAAAAAAATGCTTAATAAAAGTTATTTAATATAACGTTAGCATTCGAATCGGAAAATCAGCGTGATGATAGTGCCCAAAAGTTGCATGTATTGGCATTCGCGAGCATTTTAAGAGCCATCTGTTAGCACAACGCAACGCAACAGGGACGTGGCCGAGAAAATATTTGAGGCATTTCCAAGATTAGGCCGAGGGGCTAGCATTCCTAGCCGTTCTCCTTACCTGTCTCGGGGGTCAATCCACGTAGTTTTCTTGTTGTTATGGTCGATAAAGTAAAGCTTTCCATCGAAATCTCTACCGACATCCCAGCCAGGGGGCAATGGTAACTCTCCGTTTCGTCTTCTTGGCATATTTCCGGCACATAAGTTAAGATTTCATTAAATTCCAAAAAGTTATCCAAACTACATGTCACCCCCATCCTCCATGTTGAATAACTTTAACCGAGTTATTCAGTATCGATATTTGGCGGTGTAATCGATATAAGCTTTTTCATCAAACGTACGCGTTATGACTTTTGGTTGTTTTAATTGGCTGTGTGTTTGGCGCTTTCTTTGAATTCTTTTGCGAAGGGTGTACTTTGCAAAGATCTACGCCTCGCATTTCTTCTTCAAAACTAACTTTCGTTTATTACAGATACCTCATAAAATACAGAAATGTTTATACTGTACCTTATTGCAATATACTAAATTCATGGAATTCCGATTTTTATCAACTGCTGATAACTGTGTAGAAAAATTAAGTATGACGTAGCAGTAAAGTATAATTGACTGAAAATTTCTGGAAGAAAAATGTTTAATTGATTCCTTTCTTGTTCTCCCCATGCTTATAAAGTAGCATTCTATTTGGAAGAAACAATATACAAAACTACATGCAGTGTTCACTGACTCTCTCAAACCGTTTAGTTAGGTACTTTTCAAGTCTAATGACCTCTGCCACAGGCCCCTTAAACTGGGCTGCCTGCGGGTATCAATTGCAATTGTGTAGTAGTGATACAGAATCTTGCAAGATTCTACATAGTCTGGGGCGAAATTCTGTTTTGAAGTCTTATTTAATCATTGATTAATAATTAACTGGCTAAACACTAGAAATCGATCAGATTTTTACAAGGACAAAGTAGATAATAAATGCGATAAAAACAACATTTTTTGTTATTGAGGTAGTTATTTGAAAAGCATGGCAGCTTTCACACAGGACAAAACAGGAAAGGAATGTCAAGTGATTGGCCTTGATCTTAAAGTAGGATTATAGGATAAGATGCGGAAAATGTATATACACTGTACGTGTATATTGCAATATACTAAATTCATGGAATTCCGATTTTTATCAATAAACTGCTGATAACTGTGTAAAAAAAATTAAGTATGACGGATTGTATAACGATGTTTTAAATGCAATAAGAGCCGAAACACATTACAATTGATAATCCTATTGAGGCTTTTCTTGCTTAACAATTATAGCGCAATCAATGGTATTTATTGTGTGGAAGATTCGCTGCTTTTTAAGCTAGGGATGAGTGAAGATATTTACAAACCTTGCAATAGTATTTGTGACGCATGCCTGAAGGCATAAATAGTGCAAATCCCTTCACGAGCACATCATCAACTTGAGCAATGAGAAATTCAGTACTAAAAGCAGACAAATATTTGAAAATTAAAACAAATTTATCATTCTGCTTTCTGTTCTCGACAACATGTCATATGATGTGTGTTTAATGTTATGCTGAACTGAACGCAATAAAACTAATTTCATTCCTTGGCTAAGTGCATGTTAATACATCTTTTTTTAAATAAAACCTGCATATCACACAGCATGGTTAAGATTTATTGAAATCTTGAGATACCTGATTCATTGGAATTAGATAATTAACAAATTTCATTTACCATTAATTAACTTAACACCATAACAGTATTAGGCCTACTGCAAATCTCAAAAAATATTACGAATAAATTTTAACACTAACTTTTTATGCTTTTTAAATTAATTGGCAGCAATATTTGGAAAAAGCGAATACTAGTCACATATGTCAATAAAAAAATACTTCATCTACTATGTTGATGACACATCTTGATTATTTTGCAATAAATAATAAATAATTTTGCACTATGTAATTATCTCGATTGTGTAAAATGCATTAGTGATTACAAATTTGATAATATAAGGGTAAGTCAATAGATCTGATTTTAAAAAAGATTGTGTTGCTTAATGGTTGTAAAGGTTGGCCTTGTGTATAGGCCCATACTCGCCCCATTACAGAAAAAATGTTTATGAGAAAATTTAAACAAGGCATTTTGTATTCAAAATTCACAACCATTTATTAAATATATCACTTCCAACCCCACATATCGTACAATATTTAAAATTAAATAAACTTGTGCAAACGGTTACATATTCCAACAGAATTACACAAAATTATGCAATTTAATCATTGACAGTATAATCAAAATTATGTTAGGCAAAAATAAACATTGGTCCTCACCATGACGGAATATTCAAATGCAATCAAAATACATGTACTTCAACGAAGTATATCTTTTTGCAGATCTTCTTGAAAAGAAATCATTCTCTCAATGACTTTTTTCATCAGAATTTCTTCCATTGAAATTGTGTATGTTAAATAACTTTTGATTGGTGTTGGATTTTCTAAAGAATGGACAAATCCCAAAATTGCGTTTATCATTGCAATGGTGATTAAAAATGATTCTTCCATCGTGTCGGCAATTGGAAACAACTTAGCATTCCATAAACTACACGATCTCACATCGTCATCAAAGAGCTTTTTGTTGTCAAATAAACTGCAAACATTTCCTAATGGAATTCCCATATAACTTAAACCAGTGTCCCAGCTATCAAAACTAACCGTTGTTTTCAAATTATCGTTTATTCCGAATGCAACAGTTACAAATTTAACTTCTCCTTCGAGTTGAATTGCTGCAGTATGAAAACAGCTGTCAGATGGCAAAATTATTTGAGCACTGCATGCGCTCGGAATAATTTTACAGTTACTTATTATGCAATGATCACCGATAATGGCGGGACCTTTAATGTGACAGTATTCGATTACTGTGTATCGCCCCACTTGCACAGAAAAATCCATCACCGAGTGCATGATGGCAGTACAGGGATTTTTACTGATATACTCGGCGACATCCGATGAAAAACTGTCATTGCTTTGGCTGTCACTGGAACATTTATTGTATTTTATTATGCGAGAAAATGTTACAGCCTTGCAATTTAATTCGTGAAACAGCTGGTTTTCAGCATGAGGTGTAACGTTTTCTAAATATTCCATCATTGTGCCCAAATGATAAAAGGCAGACTGCTGAGGAAACACTATGTGCAAAGGAGTGAGATGTAACAAATTAAACAATTCTTTGCGCGTCGATTCAAGGGTAGAGTCTACACTAATTACGTTGTCCGTGTTTTCTATGTAACTTAACGATGCTCGTGATCCCAACGGCTGAAGAAAGTCGCCATATGCATCGATTTCACAAGTTATCTGTGGATGACTCTTCATGTAGCTGAGAAATTTTTTACTAACATCATGATCGAAGAAGAATATGCTATCAGTGCATACATTTCCATCTAAATAAATATTTTAAAATTAATTTCATTTCTGAATATATTTAAAAAATTAATATCATAACTTTCAATAATAATACTTGTAAATTATACATGCAGATTGCAAAGTGATAACATTTTGTTAAAAATCATATCAGGATTACATATCAACAAGGTGCAGGATGCAACTACTGTACGAGCAATGCTTAGCTCCCGTACATTACAGTATATTATGGTATGAAGTGGACTATTTTTGTCTCTTTCGATGACAGGTTACATAATCATTCAAGGAGCTTAACCATTAAACTTAAAGAATGATAATTATTTAAAAAATACCTCAGGAGTTGTTGATACGACTTTTGTAAAATTGCACTTCAAAAACCAAAGAAAGGTTACAGTACTTTAGATATTTACCTTCCAAAATTGCACCAGATGCTTCCATAACATCAATAGATGGCTTCTGAAGAACTTGAAGGCATGTGCTACGCACAACATATTGCCCACTAGATAACTGAGGTGGTAAAACGTAGACACCATGACTTTTGCCTACAAACAAACATACAGTATAAAACTAAATTTGCATGATGTGTGCATGCATGCTTATAGTTTCCTTTATGTATTGCAATGGCCTAATTCTAATGCTATATTGCTTGTCACAACAGGACCAATTTACTTAAGACTTTATCGAATGCAAGTAAAATTGCTACAATTCTAGCTTAAATGTTGCAAGATACTATGAAAATGTCAACTAGGGGTCATCCATAAAAAGGACGTCCAGAGGAGG
The DNA here is from genome assembly GCA_034700785.1 of Rossiulus vilnensis. Lineage (NCBI taxonomy): Eukaryota > Metazoa > Arthropoda > Diplopoda > Julida > Julidae > Rossiulus > Rossiulus vilnensis. The sequence goes on along the minus strand of JAQIXS010000713.1, from coordinate 5,808 downwards.
GAGGGGGGAAGGGGTTTGCAAAAACCGGACACTACCAAACAGGGAGAAGTTCAAGATAATAGGGCGTCCAGAGAGTCAGTTGGAATTTCAGAATTTAATACAGAGAGAAATGACTGAAAACTGAAAAAGTAATATTTTCCTTTACTGCCAACTGTGTTAATGATAGGTATCACTATCATATCTATATTAATAAATAAATTTGAAATAATATTATGCATTTTGTGGCAGGCAGCAGGGAGATCAAAAATAATACAAATTCCAGCACGTCCTTAATGGATGGCCCTTTATTCCCAATTTTAAATATTGTGCTATACTAAAAAAATAATAATTAATAAATAAATGCAATCTGCTGCCCCTGTGAGTCACCACCCATTCAAGAACATATGTACTGGAAGATAGGTTTATTTACCTATTTGGACAGTAGAAATGGTACCCAGAGCAGTGAAGCCTTCATCTTTGAAAGACCATAATGGTTCTAGAAATATAATTAAGCAACTAAATTCACTATAGAAAAAAGGAAATCAACCTTTCTTTGCATGTTTTTAAAATGACTGAAGAATTTGGATTACCAACAGCTGGACAGCTAACAGGAAGATAGTATGTTTCAATCGCATCTGAAGAAGTAACCAGCACACCTGGCTTCATATGGAGAAGAAAGGGCAGATACAATGCAATTTGTAAGTCTAACATGTGAAACAGAGGTTCGCCCAATGGCAGTGGCAAAAATAGTTTTCCTAAAATGCTAGCGCTAGGTAGACGCTGACTTTTTCCACCTGCACAAATGAAAAGAATTTTCATCGCAAACATTTTATCCCCAATTTCGGAATGAAGTTGGTCCAGAGAATAAAGCACTGATCCACCACAGCCTGTAAAATGCATAAAACGATGACAGTTAAATTCAATGAACAGATATGTTGACGAGTTTTCAGGGTGATCACGAGGTGCCGCACCCACTTTAGTTCCAGGTGGATCAGCAAACACATAGAATGGGACATTCTGGATCATTTGCTTGTTCTTGATCTTCTTGTCTATCTGATAGATATAAGCCTTGCGTTGATCCTCATTGGCTGTCGTAATAATGATAGCATCCCAAAAAACGGTGCTGTCATCTTTAGATTGGCCTTCATGAAGAGAAACGTATTAATTAACAACAGGTTTTTATCATTTCGTGACAATTAAACGAGAAATGTTCCAATTAAATACCTCTAAGCATCTCGTAATTCTGGATTACATTACGCATGTGTTGCTGTATGTTGTCACGAATTGCACCGGTGTTACTGCCAACAACTTCAGAAAGTGTTGACAGCATTTTTACCTACGGGAGCGACCTATATAATAGCGGATGATCACTTCTAAATGGGGAAAATCATATGTATCATTAAAAATACTGCAGATAACTTTACTTCTGCATGGTGGAAGTGCATTTTTGTTCACCCTAAAATATCTTGTGGAAGTTTTATTTCAGAATGTAGATAGGCCTACACGTAATCTTGATTAAATAATACACAAAGAAAACACAGAAACTTACCAGCTCATGACGCCAACAAGGCAACAAATAAATGTGTAAACTCAGAAAACCCAGCTGACCTGGAATCAAAACAACTAGCGCGCATGCGCATATTTTTTGTGCAAAATCAATGACATCCGCCGGATGTCAAAGCCTATCTTAAAATGAAAAGGGTGGGTAGGAAGTTAATATTAAAAAGCCGTTTTGGTCTGCTGTTGTCTGCAGTATTCTATTCAAAAATTCAGCTGTAGGCGATAACATTTTTAAAACGCGATCACTAGTAATAGATTTTAGTAATTTTTTTAAAACGTCACACCATACAGCGGCTAAACATCCTCGAAAAACTAGATCAACAATAATAGATATAAGCCAATATTTAGATGCATATCAATTATTAAGGATTGCAAAAATGGTTCAAAAGCTAGATCACACTCATAGATTTTAGCCAACATTTTCAATACAAAATTTATTTGGAAATAAAAGGAACGCCATAAAAGTTTTTTTTATAATAAAAACTAGATCAGAAATGAAGCTTTTATTCCAATAGCAGGTACTAAAAATGTTTAGAAATATCATTATCAATATGAAAATAATTTGTTGTGGAACGTCTAGTCTAATCTTTAAAACTTCCATACATTTTCAATCACTCTGGGATGATGCGAGGTTGACAGCAATTATGTAATGAGGTCATTTATTTTGTAGAGCTTTTTTCACAAACATGATGCAAATGTAGCAAATACAATCCATATAAGGCATATCATTTACATATAAATGGAAATAAATATTGTTATCAAAAATGCCAAGGGGCCATCCATAAAGAACTTCCTGGAATTTTTATGATTTTTATATTCCCCCCCCCCTGTCACTGTCCGGTTTTTATTATTCCCTTCCCCATTCTGGTCCTATTTTAAAAAAATGCATAATATTATTTCAAATTTATTTATCAGCTTAGAATGTATAGTGACTAAATTCGGCAATTCCAGCTGACTATCCGGACGTCCTATTTCCTTGAACCCCCATCCCCTATCCAGCTTTGTCCGGTTTTCTCAAACACCTCCCCCCTTTCTTCCCCGGAGGTTTTTATGGGTGACCCCCAACCCAAAGCCAATTATACCTCGTTCAGATCGGATTTGAAACGCGTTCCGAAACTCAGAATGGTTGCCAAACGGGAATACGAACTGCAATAAAAAATGAGGGGTGTTCAAACAGCATTCATGGGATGTGCAGTCAATTATGGGGAAGTCCGTTGTTATACAGGGTGTAATTAGACTAGCAGCGTTGAATTGAGGATAATCGTTGATATTAAATCCATCCGGAAAGTGAAGTGAATAACTAAGTTAACGTTCCTAATATTTCCGACGGTTCCGATTGTCAAACAGACATTCGGAACTAAAATTTGCACGCCACCAAGAGAACCACTGAATAGGGGCTTTCATGCTGAGATATAGTGGAAAATGTTCAGTGGTAACACTGCTGTGACGTCATCGTACCGCGTTTCCCAAACGAAACGTGTTGTCAGAACACGGGATGACATCCCGGGTTGTAAACTAGTTCCATTTATCCTGGCACAGTTCAGACTACAAAAATCTAACACGTTTCGGTAGCGGAACACGTTTAGAAAGTTCGGTTTGAACGAGGTATTAGGGCCTTCTTGTGGCTAGCATAGTAGTCATTTCCCAAATAATATTTCTAAGATGATCAATGATTTCCTTCAAGTGTCTGCTCCTCTGAATCACTTGCTACAAGAGAAAGTCAGAAATGAAATAACAAATTACAATCTCGCATATAAAATAAGCTTAGCAGCACAGAAGATAACTGTCGGGATAAACTTACATCTGCTATTTCGCGTTGCTCTTCGCTGATGTATTTCATCACTTCAGTAAGTTTTCGCTCTTCTGGTCTTGAGTCTACTTCATCTTTCACAGGTATCAGAGACTGAAAAGAATTCATTGTAACTCGGAGATGTAAAGATTTGCTATAAATTCACAAAGTATGATATTGGTATACCTCGATGTGAGTGTATTCCATTCCTGCACAGTTTTCGTTGCATTTGTCATAGATAAGCCGAATTCGCTTAAATAACAGACTTATGCTATTTAAGTGCTCCTGTATTTTTTCCTTCCTATCTTTCTGCAAGGTTATACTTTGCTGGCTACCATTCGGCAACTGATTATGAACAGAAGTCACCAAGTTTTAAACAAGTATTCACGGAATATCAGAAGCTGATAATAGATGAATACAATTTCCAGATCCAGTTGCTAGGGTCCCACATATCTTTAAAAATTACCTGTACTTGTTTTAATAGCTGAAATAGGTCGGTTGTCTTGTTCACAATATCTTGAACAGTTTCCTGTCCCATTCTACACAATGAAGCTGTGTTGACTTCTTTTTGCTGAACTTGACCGCCACCAGGCTGCTGGGGAGGCTGACCACCTATAATTACGTACATGTACATGGTGGGTATATTGGGCTCAACCAGGTACGTATTATTCGCTGTTCGATTATCAAATTAACACAGCATACCTTGTTGATTTAGCATACTTGGTCCTGACATCCTTCCAATCATTCCAATAGTTTGTCCAGGAAATGTCTGACCTCGATTTCCTTGCAATTGTTGTGATTGAAGCCCTTCCTGCAACTGCTGTTGGTATCCTAGCTGGGGTCCGGCCATTATCTATCTCAAATATCAATGGACCGATTATTATTCAATTTGGCGACGGCAATAATCATTAACCGCAAAACAAATGGTAGCTTTCATAAATCTCTTTCAAAATATAGCCGAAGATCAGCGCCATTACAACCAGACTAGTCTTGGAGGCTGGTGCCACCTGGCAACACTGGTTGTTGGCCGAACTACTCAACACATGCAAGCTCCGCCTTCTTTTCTGCCAAAGCACAAGCTCCGCCTATTTCAGTTCTCGTTCGTAATCCCGCCATTTTTAAAATCTTAGCAGTTGGGTCTACAAAGGCATCCATTATAACTGTTATACCCCAGTTTTTATTGCCGATTATTTACGTACTATACATATTGCCGATTTTTTACGAATTTATTATGGTCCTATGGATAAGACCAATAAAGTTAAGATTCTGTAATATGGATGATAACGCATACAATAATCCGGAAATAATCAAGCACTTGATTAGAATATTACAAAAAAAATTCACATCCATGTGTCCGGATTTCACTAAAGAAGAGATTTCTATACTTGCATTACTATGTGTCAGGCGAGATAAATTACTTCAATAAAGATAAATGGTATGGCACAGCCTAGGGGAATTGAGGGTTGAAGTCACTGAAAATGAGACTATTCTAGTTGGAATGAGATTTTAACAAAGTGATGTCTTTTAAATAATCATTGGTGTATTTTGTTTTTGCGTAACGCACACTAATACTCCATTACTTGTGATCGAATTTTCAATAATATTTCTGTAAAATATTTCATAGATGCAAAGTTTCCATTAACAATTGATTAAACTCAAACGTTGTCTGGTATGGATCCCTATGATCCATGATACAGTAATTTACATCTACACCTTATTTCATATGTCAAAGGTATCCTTCCTCTTATTTCTACTCATTATTCCTGGAGAAATCACACTGATGGTTACGCACATCTAGAAAGAAACTGCAGAAGAGTTGATCAATTCGAATACAATTAAGCAATTAAAATGAATATGGCACTAGGCAATGAAGGCTTTTTATTTTCTCAGTCATAGATATCTATAATGTATTAACTTCACAACCACACGAAACACTCAAAACAGCAATGAATGTGCCAAAGAAATTGAAATTCTGCAAACCCTATCAAATAATTGAAAGACGAGTTCCAATAGTTTGCCATTTTCTGAATGTTTATTTAAAAGCTCACTGTTCTTTAATAAAACACAAAGGTTAGAAATGTCACCTACAAAGACTAGTTCATGATTAAAACTCCTATTAACAGTTCTGTATAAATTGAGATGAACTGGGGACTTCGGCTCGAATATTTAAACATGTATCATAAGAAAACAAACTTACAAGTCATAAATATAGATATCTATGGCTGTAACGAATTGTTTTGGAAAAGGAATACACATATAAGTAGAGTATGTGATTGGACTAAGTATACCAATTTTGACACACACTGTATAATACATAAGCTGAAATGTTTCCAGGTTGTGCACAACACATTCGTACAAAAAAACATATAAATTTAATTCACATTTATCGTGAATGTATCATAGATATGCCTTAGAATTTGAGATTTTTTGCATTTACCACTTCACTAGAATTGCAACATTTTTATCAGGGTAGAAAAAGG
>JAQIXS010000712.1:0-39975 GCA_034700785.1 Rossiulus vilnensis | reverse complement strand
AAAATAGTTGTAGATGATAAAAAATGCAGGACGGATATCCGCTTGATTCTAATCATTTTTAATTTTCAAGCTTATCAAGTAAAATGAGAGCAAATGGGGTGAATCACGCCCAGCCAACACGCAGACCTCATACATATTTAACGGGACATTAAAGCCTGATAAAAACCCCACGAATTAATGAGACCGGAAGCGCTGTATAATACTTGAAATGCTGGAGCATAAGGCCCTTTCATCGCTCGCAATTATATGGCAAAAAATAAGGCAGACCCTCTGCAAATTTTCATATCCTATGAGCTAGATTTATGCTCTGCAGCCGGAATTAACATAGCTTTGTCGTTTCCTGGGACTCGCAAGCACTTATCGTTAGTTTTCATTACTATTATATGAAGTGGGTTCTTCATTCGCATATCTAAAACGAGTGATTTCTTTGCTCTTAATAAATACTGGCTTATAGGTTTTAGCGGAGCAGGAGTTCAATTTGAACAACCTCGCAAATGTAGTGACGTTCACATACACAGTTAGGTTTGGCACTGTTCGCATTAAAGACATTTTTAGGACAAGAGGCGTGTTTACTACCATCCCATTTTAGGGAAAATCCATTGCAAACATTTTTAATACAAAATTGTCACAATTTCTGGGGAAAATAATAAACACATGCTAAGATGAGCATATTATAGAGTTGTAAACTTGTATCAATAAATACTCTATTACTTTGACTACATTATTACTATAGGAAAAATGTCGCACAACCATAAATCGCATTTTTCTTAAATACAATTTACCCCGACATTTTACAGGTATATTACACATTTATTAATCCGAAATTGTCTCTTCCAACGTTTAAATATAAGCATGTTCGAACGCTTTATACAACTTCATTTAATATTTTGTGCTGAGACTTTATAAATACATATTGTGCAAGCTCCTTATTTTAAAGTAATTACGTTCTTGATTTTACCGACTTTTAAAAAAATCATGAAGCTAATTATGTAAAAGTAAAGAAATACGACTTTCGGTTACTTTAATGGAAACATTGAAGACAACTGTGGCAAAATATTTTATCATTTCAGTGACAAAGCACCATTTATGCAAGGCTTTGATATGTCTAAACAGTTTTCCTTATATCTCGAGTAATATAAGCTCGAGCAGAAAACAGTCAAACAAAAGCGGAATAAGCCTCCAAGTAAAAAAATAATTAAAACGTTGTGTTTTACGCGACGAGTACGACAAATTAGGTATCCATCGAAATATAATGAAAGCAAAGTAGGAAAATCTCCAATTAAAACGCTAAATCCGGGTCCTTCAACGACGCAAAAAACACTTAAATTTTAGGTCTCTTTGAGGAAAAGCTTTCTTTAATTTCAAATGAATCAGAGAAGTAATCCGAAATTTATTAAATATGAAAGAGGGGAAAATAAACGGGAAAATCTTCCAAGTACCAGGCTTTAATAATTAACTTTTAATATAGCTGATTAATCCACGAATTGCTCACAAAAGCGCACATTTTTATGTCTTATTTAAGAGAAAATGGATTATGCTGGGAAATTAATTACGAAAATCTTGCACTCAATGTTGAATCTAAGAGATTTGAATTTTTATGGAGTTTTTTTTCACGCACCTCAAATCGATATTTCGAGCAAGAAAAGTAATTACCATAGACAGTAACAAGGAGATGTAGAATTTCAAAGATAATTTATGCCAGGCTTTTCTCTTACTGAGTTCTATCAAGTACATGTATAAAAACAGCGACTTCACTGCTCCAGTTCCTGTTTACATGCAGTTTTACCCAATAAATCTTTTGATCAGGATTTCGTATTTTGACAAAAAATAGTCTTTAAAGTAAGTAAGAAACGCCCTCAAGCCCTTATTAAAATGTATTATTAATATTAAAACAAAAGGTAAATGTTTTTCTCACGCCTGCTCTTCAAATTTAAGTTATTAATAACAAGTGCTCAAATATGCCCGAGCTCAGTAAACAATTCTGCAGAACACCAGTCTTTAACTACGGCTACAACTAATCAAACATCATCTTTCCAAGTTTTTGCTAAAAGCAATAGCTTTCAGACGGATTAACTATCCACGATTCATAACGTTTTCGCCATTTATAGCACTAAAAAGTTAATGAACAAATATAAAACCTGAAAAACAAAGCATTTGCTCTGTTTAATCTACTGCGCCTAAAACTTCATTTAATATCACCATAATAAGTTAATTTTTCAAGGTTAAACATCCGCTTCCAATTTTTTTCAAAAATACACGTAATATTCAATAACTAGAAAATGCACTAAAAGGCGTCTGCTTTCAACAGACTTACCAGTAAAAAAATATGAGGACAGAACCGTTGCAATACATGAAAAATGGTTTAAGAAACAGTTACTTAAGGTCCTGGTAAGACCAGTACATCCACGTTAAATTCTTTTTTTTATTATTTTGAAAATTATCAGATCTTCAATATCATTTCACTCATTTTTTGGAAATTTTTCACGCTATTGCTTTTTATGTCAAGAATACATTTACAAAATTAACTTGGCCGATACAGGGTTTTGTTGTCCTCCTAAGCAGCTGACATTTGCGAGGAAAACAACGGCGCTCAACGCAGTTGAAAAACAACTCGCTACATTTGCTCGTTCGAGCTTGCTTACCGTTACTGGAGCTTAATTAAAGTAACCTCTAATTTATAATTAACGACAAAGACAATGACAACTTCCGAGTTCAGGCCGACTGTCTCTGCGCAACCGACTTCAAGAGCGGAATTGATTAGTCGAAGGAAACCCAATCAATTCCTGGGATGAAGGAATGCCCTGAGGAAAACTGCACAAAACCTTTGCTAAGTATCAACGCAGTCAGCCCATGCACCTCATCTTCATTCATCTTTTAACGAGATGTACGGCTCTTAGCACGCATCCAACTTCAACATTTTGAAAATGTTTTCGAGAAACTCATCTGCTTTGATGCGATGAAGAAAGTTTTCCCAAAATGCCTATCGTCAAGCTGATGTGACGCCACGACCTGACAGTCGGGGAACAGATTCAACGGACCGTAGTAATGGGATTCAATGTGCTTTAATCAGATTAGTGTGCCTTTGCACAACTGAAAATGTGCTAATCAGGACGAAAATGGCTTATTTCATAAGAGTCGCATTGTACCGTAAATGGCGCATACGGTGCGAGACCAAATTCAATAATCAGTGCAGTGGCGAATATCCTTTGTATGTTCAAGTCTCGAAAATTGTTCGGAAAAGTTGCCCATTCGCATTTATTGGATTTACATCGGAGAAAATTGGGTTACATAATAATGCTATAAATTGGAATTAACAATCGTGAAGTTCTCGCTAAGAAGCACGGGTTAAAGATATTGTCACGAAATTTGTTCTCCTGCCTTTCTTGTACTATAAAAGCATTTGTTTCATAACGCAAGTACAATTACCTTTAGAGTGTATTTGCCTCTACTGAAATGTTTAGTAATAATGTTAGATAAACGGATTACATTTAAACTCCTATTTATCATGTTAATGAACGCATAAGTAAAAACAAATTATATGTCTACGACTGTTTGATATCGCATGTATACTACACAAATGTATAGGAATGCTTATTTCATTAGAAAAAAAATCCAACTTGAATTTCACAACAAAAATAAACTAGTTTCAAGTAGTTTTCTGAGGAAATATACTATAAGTTTTTATTTAATTTGAAGTTCAGTTATCACATTGAGTTTTCTATGAAAATCATTTCTGACATTTCATTTAACATTTGTATGAAGTTATCAAATCTGTTGTTCAGTTTAAAATTTTTAAATAATTTTGATTCAACACATTGTCAAAATTTTTATTTAATTTTTTCCGGCATAGCAATATTTTTTGATGTTGTAAAATGATGATTCTTTTTATAAAAGATAAGACTGAAAAACAATTCAAAATGAATGCAATAAATGTTGCATCAATAGGGCCTTTAATTTAAAACAAAAACGAAATTTCTATCGTTCTAAAATTATTAATGTATTTTTATTAATCTTTTGTAAAAGCAAAATTATGCCGAACGCTAAGCTAGTTTTTCATAGAATGATGGTCAATTTTAATTAAAATTTCTTTTAATAAAAGGTATTTTACTGTCTTTCGGCTAGAGTCAAACTTTATTTTTCTAAATATTGACAAAAGTCTATAGCCATATCCAATTTTAACTTAGCAAAAAAATCCATAGATTGCGATGTTTACATCGTGAGAACATTATAATACAATGTATGTGACCTCTGGGAAATTATGTCTAAAAAGATAGCAGTCATTGTAAGCCAAAGCTTAAGACTTAAAACGATTTCTCGAGGGTTTTAAGTCATAAAACGGGCATAATTTATCATCCTCCACATAAGCCTCACATATTATGAATCACCAATTCAAGAGCTCATAAATGATATTGACAATGCCGTTTAGGAGTTTGGCAACAAAATATCTTAATTCTTTGAATAATTATCGCCAGAAGTCACGGACCACAGGAAATGTGGTTTGTTCCTACAATAACAAACACATAATTAATTTTACTAACATAAATTTAATGATGACTTTATGTGCGCAGACATTACGTAAAACTGATCCATTAATGAGCTGAAATCAGTAACGGTCTTATAATGACCAAATTAATAAATCATGTATGTTCGTGAGAAATTTGAGAATGATGTGATATTCCCTTAATTACTGAAAAATATCACCTACAATACATGTAAATGTAAAGTGGATCTTATAATATCATTAGTCATGACCGTAGTATGGTGCCATTAGAAAAAAGTAATGATCATGTAAGGTCAACTTAAATGAAATTATTGCTAGTACTGATGTGAATTAAACGCGATCGTCTGTGGCTGACAAGTAATAAAGGAGTAGATTGTTGGTATTTTCATTTTTAATGTTGTCTTGACTACTGATTGTGTCTAGTACGCTTAATAGCTCAAGCAACGTACATGCATGCCATAATTCAAATATTTAAGCCACTCATGACTCGTATTACTGCATAATGTTTAAATTTCTAAAACTAATTACGTTAGGATTACATTTCTGCGTGCATTTTCTACAACGCATTTTGTATCACATGATAAGCTATGGAAAATGTAATTTCACCGTAGATCAATAATTTTTAACTAATTATAGGCTATATAGTATAAAGTGTACATGTATACAACATGCACTACACTTTATACTAAACTAGGGGCACTACGCTAAAAAACATAATCAACTAAATAAAATACAATCAGCTATATAATTTTTAAAAGTTAAACGATGTTAATTTGACCAGCTGAGTCTATACTATCGACTGCACGAATTGTTCTACATACGATTTTGCAATATTTTCCTTATTTTGTTTACGCATTATCTACATAAATTAAAATACTAGGAAGTAAGACGTGTATATTACCTGGGCTGATGCTCTTGCACCTCATTTGACCTTGATTGCGGCGTCCATGACTATAAGCGTAATGCATCAGCTGTATTTGGACGTAAAACTGTGTACAGTTTGACATTTGATAAGCGGCAACTTTGTAAATTGACATAATCAACAGCTGTAGAATCCAAACATCTCCATTCTCAACCTTCATATTCAACAGACAGACCATGAATGTAGCTGTGTAATATTGATGGCAATGTTAAAATTACACATTTTTAAGCGGACTAACGGGTTTCACGATGAAAACGAATTTTTATTTGCTTGGTGAAATTTATGCAACCTGTTAACCTTGGACTGCCAGTCAAAGAATTCTGATTGGTTCAGGAAACTTTCATCCTTGTTTTGGTTTCAGTTATAAAGTTCATTCCATGTCAAAAACCGCCACTTGCTATAGACGAGACGTTGTTGCTTTGTGCTTTTCTGGTGTTCTTTAAGTAGTAAACGCAACTGGAGTTTGCGGGGCTGATCATGGCGGAATCTAGCCCCGTGCTCAGCATTCAGGCTAAGCTCAAGAAATGGGAGCAAAAGGCACTCCATCAAGATTGTGTGTTGACAAGGAATCGTCATCAGCTTATGATAGATGAGAAACTGGCGAAAGAATTGCAGGTAATACAGTCATGGAGGGTAACCTGCCCGTTAAACTCCGCAAAGCATCTCAAAACCGATTCATTTGAAGTGCATTTTTTTCTCTTAATTTTTAGAGTAAGTTGGACGTGGAGCTAGCCCATGAGATAACAAGGTTATACTTTTTAAACGGCACCTATGAAGGAATTAACGCAATCTGGTGGTGATAACCGAGCAGACATTCAGCACATTGTTATCTTCCGTCTCCCCCCCCCATCCCTTCAGCTCAGATAATCCGGAAGTGCCAACGATGGCTCCAGAAAGAAGACATCGAGAGATCAACTTGCCACTCCGTCGGGTATATTTACCACATTTCAATTAATATTAAGCCCCAGGACTTCATTTTTGGGAGGCTTACCAATAATAGCCCTTCTCGCCCTATTATTGTGGACCCAAAAGGGTGCCTCCATAAAAGCCAAACTTATTTTTTCTCGTATACAAGTTGTAGAACTGGTTTTCCACTAGGGTTTGAGTTCTTATTTTGAATAATTTAAAAATGTCCCTTTTTTATTTATATAAATTAAAGTAACTTGAAAAAACCGTATGCAACGTCTTCGGAGGGTTTACGGATGAGTCACGTTTTTTCAAGCTAAGTTTTGAAAATAAACGAGACATTCTTATCTTACAAAAATTACTCAGGCCACATTGGGTTACCAATTCTAGTTAGCAAAAACTAAATTTAGTAATTATAATAACTATTGAAGCAAAAATATTTAATTTAATTCAACAATTGTTTTGTAGAATAAGATTTAATGATTAAAAATGAATATGAAATCACGACATAAAATTTTCCTTGCCCACCTGATAACAATTGGATTACAAACCCCATGATTGAATTAGCTAAGAAGCTTGGGTAGTTTTCAGCATAAAATTTGAGCCCTTCTTAAACTCAAACACATTTCGCATTTAAATATCTGATTTTAACAAACTTAAAATACGTTGGTACTGATTTTAATGTTACTTTTCTTGTGAATTAGGTGGCACGTCGTCCAAGTCGGCCAACCAGAGATCAGCCTTTGCAGAATTATGGAGTACGTTCTACCAACTATTCAAGATTTTCACATTTAACATACATATTTCTCTCATAATGCATGCTTTTGACACGTTATACTGCCCTTAGGTCAAACGTTCATTTTATCTGAAAAATACATGTACTTTCACACATGAGCGAATCCAGAAGAAAAAAATTACACTTTGTTAAGGCACTGTAATACAATCTCATATTTCTATTTTACTTGCATTTAAACTGATAAAGCTTTACATAAAATGTTAAAAATAGGCTACGTGTAGTTGAAACACAATTTCCAAACCTATTACTTGTCAAACTTCTACCGTGTTGCAATAGCCTGCAAGAAACGACATTTTTCGTATCAAACATTTTAATGTTATGTTTCCTTTGAATTAGGCTGCACGCCGTCAAGATCTGCCACCCCAAGATCAGTCTCTGCAGGATTATGAAGTACTGCCTACCAATTACTCAAGTTTCACATACATATTACTGTCATAATGCATTGACACGTGTAATACTGCCTAACGGTCAAACGTTCTTCATTTTATCTGAGAAATACATGTACTTTCACACACGAGTGAAGAATCCAGAAGAAAAAAATGATGGTGGTTAAGGCACTGATATGAAATTAATATTTCTACTTGACTTGCATTTAAAACTGATAACGATTCTACATAATTTGTTGAAAATAGGCTACATGTAGTTAAAACACAATTTCTAAAATCATTAGTTGTCAAAGTTTGACCGTGTTGCATACGCCTTCAAGAAAGAATATTTCTCGTATCACAAATTTTCAATGATTTTGTTAAAATTGTTCGTTGACAAATGACATGTTTTTCTTCTTTAGGCGTTACACGAGCTCGCCGAAATTCTGGGACCGGCAAAGAAGCCAGGAATGCGACCCTCCGAAATTGACCTGCTTCCCAAGCGTCGTTTTCTTCCCCAGGACGTTCCCAAAGAAAGCAGCGCCACCAACACTTGCCACATCTGCTTGAACAACTGGAAACGAGGCGATTCCATCAAGAGTTTACCTTGTTTTCATGACTTCCACGCAAAATGCATCAGCGACTGGTTAAAGGTAATGCGCCACTTCAGTACTTCCAACCAGTGACAAGATGGTCGTTACGATTGTCAATCGCCACAGTTTAATACATTTTAAAGCCAAGAGCTAGTTATCCTGGCATTAAGCGATATTAACATTTTGCGTAATTGATTGCGACTGTTAATTGATATCATTAGTTGGTCAAGGTGGTTAATGTGATTAAAATTATCAGTTTGTGATTATCACCACGAAAATTGTGCAAAGTAAAAATATTATTTGCTACAAACCCGTCATTCCTCAAAATCCATGATTTTTCAGGAGACATTTGGTTTCAAATACTGATTGAAAGCAATGCTCTTACATCCTCAGACATGCCACTTTTGTATCATTCGCCAAGTAGCAATAATTCAAAAATTATGATTTGATTTTTGAATCATGACGTTGTTGCAGCAAATAAGCGAGATTAATTTAAAAAAAAGCTTCAAGGTTTTTCCTTGTATTGCTTATAGTTCAAGCAACTGTACTAAAATATTAACTTCATTATCTTTATTCTTAAATTGTATTTTCTTTCTTAGATTAAGAACTCCTGTCCAGTTTGCCGTTTGGAAGTAAAGTTAAGCGACCGTTGACGTCGAACGATAACTGGAATTTTAAAGTGTCAACATTTATGGTTTAAAACAATTATAAAATTTTACAACAAATTTTAGTATGTAAGGTTTAAAAAAACGGATCAACGACAACCAAGTAGTTTTAAAAACAAACTCAATTACTTTGCTAAGTTTAAATTTAACCTTCAATATTGAAGTAAAGATTTCTTGAAAACTACCTCGTAGTAGTTTATCCGTTTTGTTTTATACATTCGCGAAGTTTTGCCTAAATTTTGTAGACCAAGCGTTTATAATAGAAACCATTCGCATATTCGATTGTTTTGGGAAATAATTTCTGTACATGTAGACCGTTTAAATGTAACAGTTCTTAGGAAATCTGCGGCCAGGTTTGCATATCTCCTAAATTTCCTTAGCGTTATTTGCAATATCCACAGTACATGTAAGTAGATACAGAAAAGCACTAAGAGCTTCAGCTCTCATGGCTGTAAAACGGTGAATAAATATTTAATAAATATGTATAAATGGATAGTATAAATAAATATATGTGGACTAAAATTTAAATTAATGCTGATAATGAGAGTGAAGCGGGCCCCAGTTCCATATGGAACGCTTTAAGTTAGCCCGTACAGGGGGTCCGCATTCTAGGGTCGGCACTAAAGGCTGCTTCCCACTGGAGGTTTTTATCACATAATAGTAGGTTTATCAGCAGGCCACCTGAACGCTTTAGGGCAAATCGAAAAACAAAATTCACGTAATAAAAATTGACGATGTTGATTGATCTAAAAAATCATTAATGAATATGCACATGCATATAATCTTTCGATCTTCCCTAAATCGTTCAGGCGGCCTGCTGATAAATTAGCCCTTAAGTGATAAAAACCTCTAGTGTGAAGCGGCCTTAAGAGTAGCTAGCGTTTTGGGATCTGAATCAATGGATGTCGTGCAGTTTTTGATAAATGGCTTACGTAAGCAATCCAAAGACTGCAACATCTGAGGTCCTTGATTGCCATACCCAGCTGTCATCTAGGATTTCGCTGATAACCACGAACATCTTTCGAAGTGAAAAATAAAAAATGGCGATCAATAGTCAAATCGATCCTTGACTTAGTTTCACATAACCCAAAGCTGATGATAACTACACTAACTACTGAGTAAGCCCCGGGTTGCTTGGGAAGTCAATTGCACTTCGTCAATGTCGCCAGGCAGGGTGCATTAATATCCTCATTATATAATGTGAATTGGGCTATTTATGTCCTTACTCCATATTTGGGCATATAATTTGCATTGTTACAGGGTTGAGAAGACACGTGATAAAATTAAGTTTTTTTTACCATGATTTAAAGTCGTATTCAAATTATAGTGAATTTCTCAAACCAATTATTAGTTTTTCTTGCGTAACCTTTCAACTGCTGATTATAGCCTACAAATCAACTGTCTTGATTTTAGCACCGCAAGTGAAACGAACTTTTTTCAAGGTAATAAAAATCCCTGCAATTCTCTAAAGCCTCCGGGCACGTTTCCGGAAAAAACAACAATAACGAATATGCCCTATCTTTTGATAATCCTGTTGCATAAAATTGATGTGGACAACAAGGTCACGGTCCAAACCATTATTTACGTAAAATGTAGTTCAGTTTTACCAGATTCCTACTGCAAAACAAAACATCTCGCCATTCTCGAACGACTTGTACATTTTTGTTAAATTCCAAAGCAATTTCATTGCACGTTTTTGATACTAAAGAATTCTATTATTTAAAGTCGTGGGTATCCTTGCGCTCGTTATCGATTTACAATCGATAAAATAATTGAGGTTCCGCAAAGTATTTTCTTTGTTAAGTAGTGATAAATGGTGATTAGAACAGATAGGGCTGGTATCACAAAAATTATCTATTGTAGATACCGGTGACAAATGTAAGTTGGGAATTGCTCATTTGTTACGCCTATTCAAAATTGTAAAAGTAAATAAGGACTGGTTCGCTTTTTTACCAAATGCGTATTTTACTGGATTTTGATAATGCGTCGGTATAAAATTTCCATTTCGAAGCTCAATAGTGAGAACGTATAAAATCAGATGTAAGTCTTTTTTCATTTAATGTAGATCTGCTGTCATGTTCATACGCGTATCTCTATGCGCAAATAATTTTTTTTAGTATGTTATTCTCAATAAAGTAAAAATGTTAACATTTTTAAATTCAGCTTAGAGGTTGTTTTCTATTTTACGGACACATGCAAATCAAAGATGAATGAGGTGTTTGCGGAAAAGGAATACATGTTCGTGCATGTAGATGGGTTAACGAAAGAAGAAGGTTACTGAAGTTAAAATCTTCATTCAGTTAGAATCGGAATAAGGGACTACATTGACATAATGTGCTGCAAAATAAAATATTTTCTAGTAATCTGGGTAATGCAAACTATCCTGTATGAGGACTGCATGATGGTTCAGCGACAAAGCCAATTGCTGGAAGATGAGGAATACGCAAAGAGCTTACAGGTAAAATTGATATATTTCCATAATATTCCAAAACGATTAGAGAAAACAGGTGCCAGTTTAATGTTTAATAATTAACTGCCCTACATTTCCAGGAAAGGTTCGATGCCGAATTAGTCCCTGGAGCAGCCAGTCTCTCGCTGAATGAAAATTCAAGTGAAAGCGAGGGATGCGCTAATCGTGGATCTTATTTCAGAAATTTCCCTTTTGAACTGGATGAAAGTTATACCCCCTATAGGGGTCGCTCAATCTCCTCAACATCCTCAACTTCCTCCTTCGATCATGCAGAGAATGACAGGGATTATGATCCGACAACATATTTCGAATATGAGGAAATTATATATCAAACTTCTGATCAGGTGATATATCAAATAAAAATACATTAAATACATTTACCTTGAATAATTAAATGATCAACTGTACAAAAGCAGACAAAACTAATTGCTCACCAGTTTCCAATTTATCTTATCAAATGTGAAGTTAAATTTTAGGAAAAACACTAGTTTATAAATAAAATAAAAATTTCCGGAGGTCGCATACGATTCAGATTTACTAGTTTATATTAAACAGGACATTGACAAGTTATAAAAAATAACTCATACACTAGCGGACGACTAATTCTACATGGAAAAAATACCTTTAGTAATTAACTCAAATATTTCAAGAAAAAATATGTAATTTTGTGCATTGTGGGCATCTTGTTGGCTCAGCCATATGTTCCCACTTACTCATATCACTGGATTCATGAACCTATTTAAACTGCTTCAGGGCAAATTTAAGAACTGCAGTACAGTTTATAAAAATAATTATTCGACAAATGTTCAATTATCTAAAATTCATGACAGGCTGGAAAAAATAAAAATTAATATCATAATAATTTGCAGTCACATTTGTCATTTATTTGCTATAAGAGGTGCAGATAAGTAAACTACCTAAAATAAGTAAAATACTTCCCAAAACTTTTTCCAGGACAGTAAACAAATATTACTGATGGCCTAAAGACTTCGTCTCCATCGACTTAATTCTGTCACTATTTACTCGTCAGCGCCCATGAATTCATTTGTTTTCTAGGAGGATTTGCATGCGATGGCCTCAACAGAATTGATTGATCTGCTGCCAACTCGAAGTTATAGTTCCAGTACATGTACACAGCTTGAACTCACCAGCGATAATAAATCGTGCCTAATATGCCTGCTGGAGTGGGAAACCGGCGATTGTATTAAATGTCTGCCATGCTTTCACGATTTTCATTCAGACTGCATCGACAAGTGGTTAATGGTAGGATGTCTTGTCATCTTGGCAATGCACAACTTACTCTCAGCAAAATATGTCTGCACAAAAAGTGTTTTTGAGCTAATGATCTTGTATTTTTCGTTTGTAGATAAAAGCAACCTGTCCGGTATGTCGGCATAACATAATGACTGAAGACTGAGGGCTCAACGAAACATGTTCAAAAGGAACCAACCATACAAAACACCAGCTCGTTTGAAGAACGATGGATTCCATTACACAGTGATGAACTTTTTATCACTTGGGTAAATTGACCTGTATGTGAAGATCTCTTGCACAGGATATCGCTATAATATTTATAGCTGCGATGCGACATATTGACCGCAACATTTTTTATCAAATGTTCACTAGTGACATTGATACATTTCTCGGGGTAAACCCTTTATTGGTGATTGTAACTTTAACGGTGCCATAAATTTGTCTATGCTTGCAGTATTAAAAGTGCGTAGTTGAATTACGACATGGTTCTTGCTTATAATTCTTTAAAAGGTGCAATACACTGATGGCATCATGACCATAGCGGATTTTAAAAATGAGAATTGAATATAGATGTTTTTGATTAATGTTCAACATATTTCTTTATATTATATAACTTTTGAAGATGCTGTGAAAGCTTTCATTGTAAACTGTAGATACAAGGTTGTCTGAATGAGCATTAATTAAAGTGTAAAACGTACTGAGGCAATAAACATAGTTTAATTAAGCGGCAAAGGCGAAAATAATGAAAAATTTAAATAGCAGTACAACGGCGTGAATTTCCAACAATAATTTGTGCAAAATTCTATGAATTTCTAGTTGTAATTTGGAAGATATTGATTAAAGACGAGTCTTCAAATAGTCAAATAGATATGAGACCAAAAACTTGTTTTCGTTTTAATGTATATATATATGTATACGATTCCATAATCTTATCGAGATATTGATGTAATTGTTTATATTTGAGTTATAGCCTGTTGACCTTGGCGATATCTTGCACAAGAATATGTATTATGTATGTGTTATTTTAGTGTCGCTGCTTTAAAGACATTTTTGTTCCCATTATCTAATATAATGCATATACATTTTTATAATAAGTTTGCGCGCGCATTTTGCCACAAAAAGTGGTAAGTTTCGGTTATCCAATATCGAAATATTGAAGACTATTTTTATAATCTGCCTTCCGTTGAAAAAAATAGCTGTGAGCGTGTTGAAAAAAGAAATATGAAACTGCATTGTCTAAAAAAATGAAAGCAGCTGTCGGATATGGATGCGCTTTGCTGTAATACATGAAAATACGACAGAAACAAAATTATCCATAGGCAAAAGCTACTATAACTTTTAAACAATAGGAAAGCATTTGCCGATCCCTCCATTTGCATATTTGCCATAGGCAACATCTGCCATGGTGGCACCTCTTTGGAATGGGCTGTCTGAAGACTTTGTCGATGTCATGCACTTTTTTGAAAGTCTCTTTACAAGAATCTTCACAATTTCATGTTATTTATGTATAATGTGTAAAGTCTAAAAACACCAATAATTATATTAGTCACAATCGTCTATTATAGTTATAAAATGCAATCCAGACATATATACAGTAGGTTACTGCATATGTCGGGAAATTTAATACTAAAAATATTTTTTGGGAGTAAGGGCCTGATGATTACATACATGGTAATTGTAAAACAAGTAAAACTGCCTAGGCTATGCACATGTTTTTTACTTTTCCACAAGGAATTTTGGCTCACTTCCGAAATTCGTTGGACTGACTTTTGAACCGTAAAAAATACTTATTTTCAATAAGTACAAACTAGAGGGGTGCCCACGAATAAAGGCTGATTGCACAAACGACTAAACCGCTTTTAGCAAATAAAATTTTAAAAATATAAAGTATATAAGGATGCCGTACTTTCTATAAGCAGATTTGAGACGTGCTTTTATCTTCCGAATAAAATTCTGCACAGAAAAAAAAAACTGCCCGCCTTTTAATGGGTCTAAACGTTGCTCGCAGGTTGTTTGCCCGCAAGTTGTGAAAAATGAAAAATTGATTATCAACGAAAGCATCGATCCGCTCGTGTTTTATGAATAATTCATGTCAACACGTTTTTGCTGGTCAGGTGCGATTGAATGAAATTTCTATGAAATGGCGCTGTCACAAAGGGGCTATTAAAGCATCTAAGGTCATCTGCGGCCACATGGAATTAAAGAAATGACACCCTTCAAGACGGCGTTAAACTTATAGTTTTAAATCCTAACTTGAAATCAATACAGTGAAATCATCTTTCAATAAATGAATGGAATAAAATGATGATATGAAATCATGAAATGAAATCATGCTACTTATTATTTATTCATGGCCTTGTTTTTAATGGTTTATTTCGCGATGGTACAAAAAGAATACGTTTATAGAAAGCATAGCTCTCACAAACTGGACAATATTGACCAACTTGCGCAAATTCATCAATTCTAAGACAATCAGTAGAATCAGTAGTACAGATATTCGATAAAATGGACGGTACGTTTTCATTTTTTTCTTTTACAATGTAAGGCGATTTAAACAAGTTATACTTAATCAGTGTCTTTTACTGGACTATTCCTACTTAGACTAATGGACTGTACTCTAACAAGGGTATGTTACGTAGGCCATTCGTAACCATTAATTGAAAGTTACTGCACGAGCAACTACGATAATACAATGTAATTGAACTTCGGTTTCCATCACCTCTAAATTAAGAGAAGTTTCTCATTCGAAAGTAAAACTAAATTTCAAAGTCTTCGAACAGGTCAGTGTCTTCGAAATTGGATGACTGCAATGTATGTTACCATCAACTCTTTCGCTACTGCTAAATTCCTGATAATTACATCGATAACTTTTCTCAGTAGTTTACAAATTCAATTTCCTTAAAAGTGTCCATCTAAGGAAGACAGCCTGAAAAAAAGGTATCTATCTAACACGCTTTTTGTTGAATACAATTCTTGTACAGCTCAAGAAGGCGTTACGGCCAAGTTAAGTAACGTCGAGAAGTCAGAAAATTGACAGGTTTTTATCGGTGACTACAAATGGCAGGCATGTTGTTCGAACCTTTATCCAAACAAAACACATTCGGTCCCCGAAACGAGATAAAAACTTTTCTGTCATGTCAATGGACTTGCATGATCGAGCACTTCTGCTTTCAGAGACATTTCCAGAAAGGCCACGCATGTCCGCCATCGATTGCATCCTTGCAATTTAATTACTCCATGCATGTGGGTGCCAGATAAAAGTTGAAAGCGGACTTGATGACCTACAATACTAGACTACACTTTTCAAAAGAGTTTCTCTTGTGAGCCCGTGGCGAATGAGACTCTGTGAGTCGGATGTCCGTTATTCAAAGAAGCATTTTTGACCTGCTTTTGCGGTCGATGGCCATTTTGTTTATGTCAACTTCGATTTATCTCTTCAGCATTGCGTAAATTTTGCGGGCAGTGTACTATTTTTATTTAGTTTTATTTTCGCACTAATTTATTGTTCATAGAACGTGCCTTTCCCAATGTGTAATCCAATTTTAGAATAACGCTATTCTAATGAAGTTCTCACAATCGTTATAATTTTAAGGTCGTCACCCAGTTTGAACTAAAACAACTTCGACTTTAAAGCCCGTCTTGTTTTTTCATAATAAATAGTACTTTTTAATTTTTTTCTGAAATGTTTCTATTATATTCATATTAGCGTAGACCAATGTCTTGATAGTAAAACAATCAAAATAACATCCGAATAGGATTTTGTTGAAATTTGCTATATTTTGGCGGTATTTTGGTTTTAGATTTTGCATGGAAATGAAAAATACATAAAATGAGGCATATCCTGGTAAAAAGTTTAAATATGATTATATATGGGGTTATACATGCCATAACTGTTCATGTTTAAGTCTATATATGGCCATATATTGACAACGCCACAAATGACTACTTTAGACAAAGCTATACTGTATATGGCTGCATACATGACAATAAATAAATAAATGTGTTTCTGGCATACGATTTTATTAGGTAAGGCCATCTACTGTATGGTTGCATACTTGGCCATAATATACATGTATATTAAATATTCGATTTTCTACAAATCACAATCTAATTGCTGCACACTTTCCTTAAATCAATGTAATTTTTTTAACTTTAATATAAATTACTGCAGTATATTTTCCAGGTATAGGCATACCGTATATGGCCATATACACGTACATGTAGGTGCCCAATTTCCGGTACAAATATATTTCTTTAACTTCATGTATGGCCCACATTTAATATTCCCACATTAGATGATTAAAACTTTTCAAAAATGTCCAATCGGTTTTGAAAAATTCGGATAATTGCTTACCAGTGTCTTTAATTTAAAAGTAGCCATTTCTAGCTATACGCACTAACTCTTCAATAGGCCTTACGTTCGGCTGCCGCAAAACGATACATAGTATCGGCATTTGGGTTCATTTTGAAGAAAAAAAATGAGAGTTAGAGTTTTACAAAGGCTAATTTCGGGTTTATAGATTGAATAAATGCAAATTCACATTATCAAAATGTGGGAATAACCACAGTAAATGCAAATATGCTATTAGCTTAATTTTTTTTTTAAAAATCCGATATTGTGTTTCTTCTTGAGGCAGCCGAGTTGTCTGATCTATTAAACTATGCCGATCTACTGTATTTGCTAGACATGTATATATGAATATATTGTTTATTGATTAAAGATTAATTTTATGATCGGTCTATTTTCCCATATCGTTACAATTTTACCGATTTTCCTGAAGGGCTTTCGGCTTATTTGTTATTTAATTGATTAGTTTTGTCTTCAGTGCCTTCAGTGCCTCTTCATGTCCGTATATGCCCATAAGGAGAACATTTAGAAAGCATTTGCCAAAATAAATTGAATGCATTGTATTTGTCAAAGCCGACTTTTCGCTAAACCACAAAGTGTCATGATGGCAGCAGTTGTCAAAGTCTGTTGACTTTATATTTCAAATTGATCATTCCTGCCTTACTTTTACGTTAAGATCAATATATTAATAATTTTCCCTCAGGAATATCCTTCACGAAAGATTACAAAAATAGGCACAATAACACAACGCCATTAAAGAATATTTCATGAGGCTTGGCTATTATTAAATTTCAATTTTCCGCAGAAGGAATGACGTGTTCCAAGACGTCCAAAAAACTCGATTTCAAATTCCATCAGATATTCGATAATCATAGCTTATTTGTTTCACAGGTAATTGATATAAAATTTGTCAATAATTTAATATCTCCGTGAATTTTAATCCATTCGGAGGTATCTGAAGGATTTTTTGCAATATTGCACTCTGGGAATAAAGCAAGGAAACACACCTGCAATTCGTGTTCCGATCCTAAAGTAAACAGATTCCCCCAAAATCGAACTTCATTGCATATTCAGATGAAAGCCCGCATTATGTCATGCATATTTAATATGAAAAATTTTCAAACTTCAAAAAACGCACGATATTGTTCACCACGTTACTGAAATTGCATGCTCAAACTATCAACAACCAGAAGTGAGATCGTTGAATAAATTAGAAAATAATTCGATAAACATGAGTCGATAATTCGATTCTAACGGTATAAATCGGGCTTTTGATTACGGAAATGTTCAATGGGCCTTGTCGTTAACTCTGAAAAAACTCTTGCGAGAGAAGGTTGCGATAAAGCGCAATTTCGGAGTTGGATAATTTAGCAATTCAATTCAACTCAGTACCCTACAATCAGTAAATGAATACCATGTGGTAGGGGGTGTAATCTAACCCAATTTATTCGGCAGGTACCACCTCATCTGAACAAGCACCAACATCTTCGCAAAATTGGATTTCTAATAGCTTAAGGCTTTAAGATCCTGTCTGAATGAAAGTTGGATTTCAATTCTTTTTGAGGTCCTATAGGTTTTCGATCCTATTTGTTGCGGGTTTTTTTTTCATATTTTCTTTTTAAACTGATGTGCCATGCATTTATAATGCATTGACCAAGCTTTCAGTCATCTACATGTATGGCTTTATCTGAAGTTGCCATGCATTACGATTTCAATATATGGACTAAAACATGTCCATATATGGCTCATACATGGCCATATTTAACTTTTCCACCCGAGAATAACTAACAAGTCAGCTTTCCGCAGCAATCTAGTTGCCACTTAATGCGTGCAGATGGCAGCATTGTAGGCACCGTGTTAAAACGCGAGTTGATGTGTATCTATGGGCTTCTCTAATACACACAGTGAACCTTGTGCTATAGCAATGTATATATATATTGCAAAGGCAATATTCCCTAAAAGCACTAAGTAAAGTGTCTTGAAGGAAGTGAATCCAAACCCTTGATCAAGGAAGTGCGCGACCAGGGCACCTTCCTTAGAGCTGCGTTTATTTTTCGAGCTCTTTTGACAGCAACAATGTTTTGCCTAAAGATCTTTATAAAGGAAGGGGGCTGGAAGAACAATGTACAGGAGTTGGAATATCGGATCTTTTTCATCGAAGACTCGCTTACATCCGACTTATCAAGAATTCGCTTGTTTGTCGAGATTAATGAGATTTTTTTGCCTGCCCATAGAGCTATTTCCGCGTCTGCTTTCCTCCTCTGACCACCGTTGACGAGAGCGAGAGGCAAGAGCTCTATTGATTTTCCTCAGGCCTCATCAAAGAATTAATCGGTATCCAACAAATTGAAATATGTTGATTGGTGCATTGCTCACGTATCCCCCATGTTGCCCCAGCCCCTATTCGCGGCGCCCCATGGACACAAACATTGCCCAGCGTTGCGAAGTTGAAAAACAATTAACGAAAAAAAGATATCTGGAAATGAAAGTTCGACTATCCAATATCCGCTCACCATTTCTTTCCACTTCCGAGCTACATGTATGTTCGGTATTCGCGATCAGTAACCGAGTCTTAACCACAACAGTTTCAAAGCTTCCGCCTCCCTAGCATTGCAATCCAAGATTGAATTAAAATTGCGATTTTATATGATTGATTTGCGATTCGTTTTTAAATGGCATTGCTGAAATTATTTATGCAAAAAGTCGACAGTTCACCCAAGAAACCGACGTTGTTCAATAACCGTTAATATAACTTAAACTGCTATGACATGAAACGTTTGCAATGGTCCGTACAAGATAAATTGGCAAACAAAGCAATCTTAGCTGCTGTAACTTAGATATTTGGAATAAACGTAAGGATTTAGTTTACTTTGCCGCTATAAAAACCCCAAAAAAACACCGTTTTTTGAGAAAAAAACACTTGGCTGCGCTGATTGATGGCTGATAGGCCAAAAGACAATGAATATTCCTCTTTGTAGAAGTTTACATAACAGATAAGTGATGATGATGAAGAAAACAACATCTGTTTAATTTAAACCAAGATGAAATCTAATAGTTTCAGAAAATTGTTAGAGTCGTTCTCAAGAGTACTTAAGAAAATGGGAGTGTTTTAGAAATCGATACACATTACGAAGTTGTAAATAATGTATTGGGTTAGACTTCTTAAAGGAAAAACTGGTGAATTACCATTATACATTAATGATAAGTGTATAAATTATACTGAGATACTGAATATTACACGTCTAAGGAATTGTCAAATGGATGTAATGGAAATTTAAAATGTTACATGAACCTGGTAATGACTCTGCCTCTGTATTTATCACAAATTACTTTAAAACACATATGAAATGCAATGTTTTCAGCATCGGTAAAATAGGTAAAATTACTAGGCAAATTCAACACTGATTAAAAGCGTTGTAGCAAGACAAAAACGTTGTTTTTAATTGGGAACGACTGATCAGATCAAAATGTGTGAAAACAATGCCATAAATTGTCCAGCTCTTTATTACTTCCTGTCTGGAAACATGAAGGAACCCTCCAGACAATTTTGAAAAGCAATATCGAAATGCCGCGAATAACTCCTAAGGCAAACTCACAAAAACTGAATAAGTTTATCCAAACATCAGATTCGTCCTTCTGTAGAACTAAAAAAACAGCTTATTTTAAGAAAAAAAGGCTCTGGGTTATTTTTCCACTTCAGCTCTTATCTTTAGAAGAATCAATTGATGGATTTGTGGATCGAAATTAATTTTGTTGGAAGCTTCAAAGCTTACCCTTTTCTTTGTTATTCGTTTTGTATTGGTCCCCGTTTAGAAATTGCTGATTTAAGTAAGAAATAAATTATATTCAATTATCCTTATTTAACCATAACGTTCACAAATGTCTCATACAGATTAGACCAACTGATTTATCTTAAAGCCTTTCAAAAGGAGAGTAATTTCTCGAAAAATACAAAGTAAGACTTCGTGCATTTAGTAGATATTTAAGAAAGCTTAAATCATTTTGTAAAGAAACAGCCTTGTGCCTCACCCTGTACGTTATGGCGTCACAAAAAGGGTTCAAAGCAAAGATATTTTTATGGAGGGCTCGGGGCTTGAAGGTTATTTTAAATAACCTTCACGTCCCGACCCCTACATTTACTTTGAAATGGATGCATGCTTCACTTAAAACGTCCAAGCAAAACATCAGAATTATGGCAATTCAACAAGACAGCATTCATGACAGTTGTTTACAACGGATAAAATCTCAACATTGTTAGTTGGTAATGCCATTAGTACTGTTTTGT
Organism: Rossiulus vilnensis; assembly: GCA_034700785.1. Taxonomy (NCBI): domain Eukaryota; kingdom Metazoa; phylum Arthropoda; class Diplopoda; order Julida; family Julidae; genus Rossiulus; species Rossiulus vilnensis. The sequence continues at coordinate 18,870 of JAQIXS010000712.1, read as the reverse complement.
AATAATTGATCGTGTAAAATCACGCGTAACACCAGCACGTCATTTGACTAACGTCGCATTTCGTGAATTTACCCGAACGCTAATATCTTAGCATGTTGCCAGGAGCGATTGCAAGCAAAGCTGTGGCGTACGAGTAATTCAAGCTCGCCATTCGGCTTTTTTGGCATTTTGCCACTAGTGTTACGTCACTTCCGTCACTAACAATTGTTATGCAAAATCGTAAAGTGATCCGAAATATATAGAAGCAAATTTTACTGCAAAAATGCGTGTCTGCTAGTAAATACAATTCCATACGATGACATATATCCTCATAAGATGACATATAATGTAGGTAAATTCATTGAAAAAAATCCTTTTATCAAAGTGACTAAGAAGCAAAACAAATACAAAAAGTCTCTAAATCGACAAAAAAAACATTGGTTCAAATGCAAATAAACTTGACTGAACGCTATTACGTAAATAAATGATGGATTCGGATTTGCATGAAAAAGCTTTAGCTTTTGTAGAGCACATATGTATAGGGCATAAGGTTTTCGTACCCTATAAGCATGTATCCACACATCGAAAAAAAATATTTTCTGAAATGTAGTTTAGCGTGAAATAATGGTTTTAAAAATGTATTGCATAGAAACGTATTTTTAGCTTTCAAAAACACTTAAATGCACTTTAAAATATGTATCAATTGGAACATACGAGGTATTTATAAATATATCGATTATATACTGCAAAATACATTATATATTGCATATATGAAATTCAATTCAAAATACATTAACAATGCATTTAATTTACGCAAAAACGATTACTATACTCCTGCATCCATTTTACACAGAGAACAGGAATGCGACCATTATTTAATTGCAATTCGCATTGGAGACCTATAAAGTACAAATCACTTTAACGTCATTTCTTAAACCACAATTTTATTTACTTCGAAAAAACCACAAGTGATGTAGGAAGCGAACGCATGGCCATCAACGTCTGAGACAACCACGTCACTGTCTCGGCCACTTGGTATTCTGAAAACAGCAAATATAAATAACGACCTTGTGGTTGACTGGTCTTTCATTGCTTCGCTTCCCAAATAACATCTGTATTTTCAATGCATTCAAATTACATTACGTTATACATTTTCACTGCTTTCATTATCTGTGTCTGTTTCACTATTCTTACATTATAATTATTACATCCTAGTTTGTATTATTTGTGAATACTTTAGAAAATGTTTACTGAAATACATTTACCTTAATATATTTACAACGTGTTAACTGCAAACTATAAATTTCCATTCAAATATATTGTACAAAATGTGAAAGTGTACATATTGTTAAATACATGTAACATGTTTTAGAATGCATTACATAAACTTCAAAAATATTTCAAAATGCATACCAAGGTGTTTTTTAGATGTGGGTCTTAACAAACAAACAAGATTCCGTACCCCTAAGATAACAGTCTGATTTTAAGTTAGATCTTTTAACTAGTCTCATGATCCATAATACAACGTGTATATACCTGGATCCTTGACATGATCATAAAATTAATTCTTATATCTTTGTCCAAATCTTGTTAATAAACAATGGCATATAACCAAAATACATGTTCACGTACTCAAAAATGGTTGTCATCGTCTGCTACAAACATTTCCATAGACTTTTTATGGCCATATACTCACAGACTTGAGATTTTGAACAATTATGTTTATGATCGTACCGTACGTGAAGAATCTTGTTAAGTTATTAATTTCCAAATATTTATTGTGCGGCCAACAAAATCCATAGATGAGCCTCTGTAGCTCGGCAAAAACCTCATTAATATTTTACGAAGTTCATTAAACTGCTTCGTTAACTATATCAAGCATGCAACTGCATTGCATAAAACAATAGGTAAGGAACTCTGACAGACTTCTGCATCTGATCCTTGGGGAAAACCAGATCAATATACTTTTAAAACCTGCAGTTAACGTGATCCAACGCTATGTCAACGAAGATGAAAATATTTGGCTTTGGAATTCTGCATGGAGTGCACCTTTCGCGAAGATGTGCATAATACATTCTGCACAAATATTTACGTTGAGCCTGCGAATCGGAATGGTAATGGATTACCGTTTATATTGACCTGTCCAATGTGAAAACAGTCCGATTCGCCAAGCCATACATGCATATTGCGTTGCTCCAACCAACCACGTGTTGATTTAACTAGCCATTAACATGAAATTTGGTTGGCAATTAATGATTCTTTTGTTACTCTTGCAACAAGGGTCTAGTCTGCCTTCTAATGTACTCCATGGAACATGCCATGTACAAAGTAAACAACTCCTAATTGTCCGTGGCCTATGGTCATGGGGGTCGTTGAGTAACCTCCAATAAACTTTGTATGAAAATACACGCACGTTTAATTAACTTTTCAAAATGTTCTGGTGTAGGCAAGGATTGCCACCATAGTGGGCAGCAGCAACACTCCTGATAATGCATATGGTTCACGTACGTGTTAATGTAAGACATATCCAGTGCGTCTGATGGATCTGGCAGTGTCTCTAGTGGATCCATTTGGTGGTCAAATGCTTTAATAAAGTTGAAATCTGCACGCAATTGCGTATCTTTACAGTGGAAATGTGCCTTCATTGTCGCCTGTTTCATGCATATTCCAATTGTATTGCACAGTGGCTTGGACTAAAGCCCTAAACGCGAAATGAATTCTGAAGGCGTTACAAAATACAACAAATTCTGTGAGCCACTGTCGAAGGAAATGATTTCTTCTAAATATCATTATACAGAACCATGGGCACCAACCAATTCAGTAACATGTCATCAGCATATAAATAGGGAAGGTTGATATTTATATTCCCATTGTACAGTCAGCATCCTTTTAGATCGGGCATAAGGCTACATATAATGGCATGTTTCGGAAAGACATGTTCTACGAACTCAGCGGTTACCTTTAAATCCATCACCTTCCTTCCCCCCCCCCCTCCCTCTTTCGCAATGGAGACACTAAATCATTTGAGCAACTCTTTCGTCTCGCCGCAATTTGCAGCTACAAATGCAAAGCAAAGTATTCCTAATCTGATGACCGTAACCATGCAATTGAAAACAATGAGTGTCTAGCCTGTGTACGTACAGTAATTCCGAAAACGGATTGACACATTTGAAAGCACTTTGGTTAGGAAGTCGTTCTACGGCCAGGAAATTCTCTGCAATCAGTTTCCAATCAGCAATCACTATAAGCTGATGGTACAGCTTAATTAGCTGCACCATCGCGAATGCTGAACACATAGTCCGAATTGGAAGGCGGATTAGTTCGGATTTATGAGTCACAAAACCTGCATTTTAAACGCATGCAGTGAACTGCACTTTGCTAGGCGCATGTAGCGGCTTAGGAAGATGCTCCAGCAATTTGTCTCGAATAATGCGAGTACAATTACGTACTCTTGCTGCAGGAAGAAGCACTGATCCTCACCAGTTTCAGCTTTGGCTGGTTCGCAATACGATGGGGCCATTGCCGAAAAGTACAAAAGCCTTGAGTGCATCGATTTGCATGCGAGTAGAATTAATGACAAGTTTTGAGCTCAGGAGGCACGCCAAGTTCCCATAATTCCCCTTAAGTAGCCGCCTTCTTCTCAAAAGTCAATTTCTAGAAACACTGGCCTAATGTGCCAGAATGGGGGAGCATTACCGTGCTTGTACACAACTGTAAGCTCGAATTATATTATTGATTACTCGTTTTCGAAGAGGATTTTTGAATTGAAGAAGCCAGCTCTACTTGTTCTTGGTCAATCTACCAACGATGCTAATGCCATCCATGGAAACTTGTTTTTGGGGGCGAGAGCTTTCGGGGATTTGCTTAGGGTCAATTGCATGCGTGCTATCTGATTTGAAGAGCTCAAGGCCAGGCCATTTGACATGCTGACGTGTTCCAGCAACAAGGACAACATCGTTATTGAGGCAATTACAGCACTTGTCATTAACTGTTAGTAGTTTATTCGCAAAAAAAATTTAGAGTTTTAAACTTACAATGTTCCAAAAGTTAAAACAAGAAACTAACGACTGCACATGCCAATTATTTTGTATATTGCAATTCCCATATTGCACGTTATTTTCGATTCGACTGGCATTCAGTGGCGCATTACACCATCAAAGTTATATTGGCTTCTGCTCACGCAAGAAACAACAAGAAACTCCGTTTCGAGATAAATATTCCCAGACGCTCTTTGATTAAAACAACCGATAATTAATGCACATTTGCTGCGAGATAACTGTGTTGGTTTTTTTGCCTAATAACATTTCAGTTGTTGCACTTTCAGCGATGCGGTAATTAATGGGAGAATTCCGGACATCATATCAACAATGCACATCAGATCAACTTCTGTGATCAGTTTTCCGTTCTGTTCATCTCTTGAGTATGTGCAATAAGATGAACATTTTACCAGAAATCGGTACGTTGATCTTATCAGCATTGGTCTGTAGACTGCAGCATTTTGACTTTCATCACAAATTACTCCTTAGGCTTGATACATAAATATACTATAGCTAGCATAGTCACAAACTGTTCATAAGCATATACATTCTGACATCAACAATACCTTAGAAGGTCAACGGTTGTTCAACTTCCATCGTTATTTTTTCACTATTTACCCAGCAGACAATCTCAGGGGCTCTTCATGTCTGTTATTTGAGCATTAATTGCTCAAATCGCGTAGTAATTATAGTTATGATTGCAAGAACACTAAATCGCAATTTACCGACTAGACGGTATGATGAGACCAATGGCATGATGTTTATGGGTTTAACCTACCATGGGGAGTTTTTGTGTTTCTCTAAGGATTAAATGAATACGCTCGCATGGCTTTGTTCGTGCATATTTATTGGAAACGTTTTGTAACATTAGCGTAAAATGCTGTCAAGTCTAATATGTTTGGACGCGTAGTGAATTAAGAGAGCCTATCAATGTCGTATTCTAATTGATAGATGACACAAGGGCTTCAAAACATGTCAATTATTACTAAATCATTGCAAATGCGCAAACTAAAGTATTATTGCAAAACAGACCTGCTAGCTTTGTCTATGGAATATACTAGATAGACAAGAGCATAAACCAAACTAATCCAATGGGATATACATGTACGGAGACCAAGACGGAAGGCACCATAATAAAAGGATTTCTTAGAACATTTTAAACGGATAGCAACCTCACTGTTGAATTGTGAATACGGATTAAATATTAAAACATGTAAATTCAAACATAACCAACTTCGAGCTCATTTTAAATCCTACCATTGGTTTTATTTTTTGCATACAACTTATCATTAGAATGCATTTCTAAAGGATGCCTTAAGCTATTAGAAATTCCACTTGGCAATGATGTTGTAGACGGCTAAAGTGAGGCGTATTAAGTGTACAATAAATTTGGTATATTGATTTCATCATCCAACACTACGGCATTTCTTTGCTGAAAGTAAGATACTAAGTTAAATTGAGACGATTAAACGAAAATTCCAATTCAGCTAGTATGTAGCACAAATAGATGAGAAAAAAGTCGCGGTTTTTATTTTATTGCCAAGGATCTTTGTCGAGACATAATACTTAAGGATTAATTATAGTTTGAAACCATCACGCCAACACAAGCTATCAAAATATGTCTGTATCTGCGGTGTCGAGTGTCACGAGCGCGATTTACGGGAGCACTGAGTCGAATATGCTCAGACTTCCGTTTCCAGCCCAGGCAGTTCTTCTTTATCAAAATTTAAAGTGATTCGGCTAGTTGAGAGATGAAAGTGGAATACTGGGTGATTTATGGGTCAAGCGAACGCATAATTTCGTTGTTGGCATTTATGAACCGATTTTCCGAGTCTTTGAATCTCTTAGTTTGCATCGAGTTTCTAAAAGGGGCTTCTCGATCAAACCAAACCATATCGCAATTGCTGTCCAGCATTCAACTGGCGATAATGGATGGGTTGGTTGGAACGCATGGGCAGAGAAGCCATCTTCTCTAGTGGTTGACATCGGCGAGTTAATGACCACGTTCCCAGGAGCCGGTCATATCATGCATATTGCATGCCTTCTTGTATGAACTTCGGCTGGATGAAGTAAGCCGAAAAACCAGCTCTTCGTAACCAGGCATCGTCGTTTGGCGAAATTGGACATCTCTGGAGACCTTTCTGGCGTTATCAGTGTGCAACACCAATTCACCACACGCCAATAATAGAATGAAGCACAATGGAGAAAATGTTAACCTTCACTTCTTTGCCGGTTAAGCGTCTGCGTTTATCGGCTGGAGCGGTTTGGCACACACATTAGTGTCTTTATGGGCTATCAGAACGATTCGGTAGTGTATTGGAACAATCAAAACAAACCGATGCAATGCCGACAAATCGCTGTGATTGGGAACGCTTAATCAGCGGAAAAATACAATCGTGTATTTTCATGCTAGTTTACAGCTTACATGATGAGAAGGGCACAAAAAAGAATGTCAAAGAATGGTTATGCCATGAGAAGTTAAATTTAATGAGTAGTTAAAATTAATTAGTTACAAAATGACTAGCAGCCTGTTTACATTTAGCTTGCTTAAAATAGAATAAACAAGTATTTTCGACCAATATACTTTGTCGGGTAACTTCAAATTAGTAGAAGGAAATGTTTAAACGTAACCAGTGATATTTTATAACCTGTCATTTTCCCCAAAAGGCAACATGCCTTGTCGTACTTACACACCTGTCCGGTAACATAAATTTAAAGATCTTGTTGCAACATCGCGCGAGGAAAACCAACTGCAAACAAATGCCACTGAAATCACATCCCAGATATTAATTCAAAAAAACATCATGGTTGGTGGGGCGCGTTTATACCAAATGTGTCCTCAAAATATTGAATCGCGTCACTTTTGCATTTCGGCGAGATTGTACGCTTCTTTATTCAGCAAAGATATTCAGTCAAACTAAGTCCAGCTGTGTGTAGACTACAACACAGAAGCCTTGAATTTATTCCAGAAGCTCTGAGAAAACTCGGCTCATGTTTACATGCAGCAACGGAGTTTATTGAGTTCTGGTAAAAAATCATCGCGGTTGGGGAATTACGTTAATAATGGCATCAAACGATAACGGATATTTAGCTTCAGAGTTTTGAGAATAGATCGGTTAGGGAATCTCGGAACCCATAGGCTGTTTAACCTTTGCAAAGATGACATTTCTTTAGATAAGAAGTGCGTGTGCAGTTTATCTCGCAGCGACAATCTTCAGATATACTTTCGTAGAATCAAAATATATTTTGAACTTACTTAATGAATGCTGAATTTGTAGCCGCGGGGAAGAAATGAATCAGTCGCGGCTTGATGTAAAAATAACGATTTCTGTCCTACCTGAAACAAAAATATCCACATGAAATAAATGCACTCTCGTACCAAATGATTGAAAAATAAAGAGAAATTAAGTTACATAACGAAATTATTATACACGTATTATTATACATGACCAATAATGTCAAGATACGTACAGATATGGTCACACACATTTCAACTGTATGTCCATACTTGAAAAATATCCTAAAGTAAATTACAATTTTATATTAAAGTTACCATTTTATTTATATTGATATGTAATACATTTGCTTCAGGGAAAGGAACAGTACTGCGATTGTCTTTGGTAGAAAATCGAACACTTTTCACATATGGCCAAGTATGCACAAATATTTGGATTTATTTAATAAAGCCATATAACAAATTTTCTATATATGACATGTAAGCATTCATAACAATGACGATATTAAGTTGTCTTATATAAAGATATCAACACATAACCCTATATGGACTTATATTGATGGGTTTAAGGAGCTGAATTCGTCACATTCGATGCCGACACGAAGTTGGCATCAGGATGCGACACCAAGACTTCAAATTTTACCCAGTAGTCGCTTCCGATCTAATTCAAAACGTCCAAGTGCAAACAGGGGAAATAATTCAAACGAATTAATATTCACGTTTCATTAGTTCGACCCCTACAGTACCGTTAAAGCAAACTATTTCAGCTTCCTTCAGAATTGCTGCCCAGAGTTGGCGCCACCGTAGCAAGCGACAAATAAATCAATATGCTTCCAACGCCATCTTCGTTTTTGTAGCAATTTCGTTGAGCGTTTCTTTGAATATTGAACATGTAACTCAAATACTTCTCAGTCATTTCGCGCCCGCCACCATCACCACATCTTGTTTTATTCATGGCCGCAATTAGGTAGCAGTTCCTCCAAATTACCGGTTAAATATTAACGCCCCTCATCGGAGGGGGATGCTTAATTGACCCGCAATCGATCGGGTCACCAGTGGCCCTTTGTCTTAATTGTGGGCGACCCCAGCATCGTGTTAAATTAATGAGGTTAGCGACAATCGAGAAGATCCCGATTGAGGACAGCATCGAAACCCTGATCCCACCCCCTTCCCTTATCTCGAAGGCGACGATCGTTAAGGGGCCCTTAATGGATTATTTTAGAAATGATTAGCGGGTTGTAACGATCGTAACGCCGCTGGACCAACGACATTTCAACAATTACAGAGATCGCTGCAGTTCCCAAGCCCACAAAATTGATGTCTGCGAGTGATAGCGATGGACAGTGGGGAAACGTTGAGGGGCAGCGGTCAGCGACGGGTCAGACTAGGCCACGCGGAGTGAATGGCCTTACAACCTGGCAGATCGACCCCCTAGCGCCGGGCATGATTGCGCCTTGGTGGCGGGCAATCACGCAAAGCTTAGGCGACACCAATGATTGCTAGCTACCGGTGCACTGTGTTTAAACAAGGCCTCTACAGACTGCTCTGCAGGAAGGGTAACGCAATTTCAAGGACTTACAGATTGCAGTTATTGGTTTTTAAAATTATTTTGAACGTAGATCTTTTTCTTAAACAGTTGCCAGCTTAATAAGAAAATCTCATTATAAGAGGATTTATTCATTAGTCACTGAGTTGTTTCGTAACATACTTTGATATAGTGTTAAACTATTCAATAATTAAATTAAAGCCATAACGCTTTTCATAATTTCTACATTTATCTTTCCCGATATCAATTTTTCATTTAATCTACCGTAGCAATGTTGTTTATTGGCTCGTGTTGTGCATTATTTCGGCTGTTTTTATTTTAAATTCCCCCAAAGACGTATTATCTGTTCGTTTGTTTCTTAAATAATATAAATTTTAACAATGTGCACGCCTACAAATTGCCTAGAAGCTCGCTTTATAATTTAAATCCTAGACAAGCTTAAGTTATTTCGTCGCAAAAAAAAATTCAATAAACTCCAAATTTTAGCAGCCCTTTGGGAATAGCTTAGAAAATTCTTATAGCAATACTCAAGTTGTCTGCATTTGCTAGAAAATTATATTTTCAAGAAAAATAAAGATAACAAAAATTAATAATATACATGTAAGTACGAAGTGAGGTAATTATAAATGCGGCCAGGCTACATTACGTCAAATCAGAGACTCGCAATTGGCATCATTACCGAGAAAATAAGCGCTCATCAAAAAAATGTTGGCATCAAATTCAATATTCACGGGTAATTCTTCAAAAGCAATTATCTTGAATGGTAAGGGAAAATCAGTAACTCTCAATTTCAGTCGCAATCAGAGGCCTCAGAACCTAGTATAATAAGCGCTTTAAAAAAATTGATTCGAGCCTACCTTCGTGGCCTTACAGAAATATGAAAGCAATTTTCTAGTTTACATCGGCGAATGGCCTCAAATTTGCAAACTGATGCACAATGAACGAGAAACTGAATTTTTCTCGCATCTATTCGATGGTAAAATGAATTATCCAATTACGCATTGTCACTGATGACCATCCCTCCACATATTTACGGTTCACCGCATTATCTTCTACTCGGAAGCCATAATAAATATGCTAAGTAGAGTCTTGAAATCATATAGCATAACGTAGCATTTTCATATCGAAAAGAAAAATTGCTGCTATAATTTAGAATAAATATCCTTCCAAAAATTAGTTTCAGTTAAAGCATTCTGTAGAAATCCATGCTTGTTTTTTTAAGATTATTTTCATCATATTTTTCCGACAAGTCAGTATATACAATTTCCCATATGGGTAAAAAAAGTTATATATATTTTCTAAAAATTAAAATATACTCCATTCGTTCAAATATGACTAATATTTTTTGGTATAACAATGTTTATAACACTCGGTTTGTAAAAAAACATACTTAGACAAGATATTGCTAATCAGCATTAATATTTGAAAACATACTACCTCAGGAATCCCACCAAAATACTTTCCTCAACTTTCCTGACTTTTACTTGAGCTTAAAAAAATTCGCCTGACTTTTTAAAAATGTCTAAAGAATAAAACGGAAACAAAATTACTAATTACTGACTTTATTATTTTTAAAAGTTAAACTGTGCCATGGAAAATAGGGGAAGTCCCTATTATTGCATAAGCGGGAATGGATGCGCCCTCCTCATAAACAGTAAATCATTTGAGATCATAACAAATTAAGATTGGTATTTTATTTAATGAAAATGTTCCTAACTTAGCATTAAAATTTGAAATTTCCAGGACTTTTCCATGTTGTGCCTACTTACCTGACAATTTAAGATTTTCCAGGTCAGTGGTTTCCTGTGCTCTGCGACAAAACCTTGAAATGCAGATTATTTTCCTACACAGCATAATATATTGTTATTGATACACTGATAGTAATATTTTTTTCTTTTTTGGGAGACGTGTTTATTGTTCATGTAAGTTGTTACCGATGTATTTTCTCTCCTTTCATTTTGTTTTGAATAACCTTCCACCCGACTTCATTTCACTTCATCATTCATCTGTCGATGTCAAAAAGACACATGGTCCTTTGTAGCTATAAAATCAGAAGCCTTCTAATGATTCTGCCCTACATTTGTCGCCCATTTTCGGCTTATGGCATCTTGTTGTTATTGCCAGAAAATGATGTGTTTTGGATCAGTGAGCCGAACGTAACAGCGTCTCGCATAACACTAATAAAGAAAAACAGGGCACTACTACTGCTAACTGTCAAGGTCGTAATTTGGGCCCCTCGATAGGCTAGCCGTCTAGAAGATAAATGATGGGTCTAAAGTGTTGAAATTCTCTGACAAATGAGAATGACAAATCCGAGAACGATGACATTAGGTTTCTGAGGGATGAAACGGAAAATGGCGATATTTTCAGTGCATATTACGGATATCCATTGATTTAACCGCACGATCGTTTTTCCGCTCAAGTCGTAAACTTGTTCGTTATGTTAGTTCTAGAGGTAAGAGTATTTGTCAAATACAGTTTCAAAGTCATAAATGACAACGCCTTCGGACATGCGGGATTATGGCTGCACAATATTCACTTCGATGTCTGGTATCATGCTAACAACGGGTGAGACTTTCAGTTTCCTTTAAAAATCTTCATCATTCCAAAAGTAGAAACTCGACATCTTTACGGATTTCAAATTTCCTAGAAAACCTTATTGGTTCAATTAATTTCGCTCTCTAGAATGATCATATTTTAAAACAAAATGACTTATATTTAAAATAAGTCATATTTGGGCATATACGACATATTCCATGCATTTATGACATGAAATTGGTCACAAGTGGACCGATATGACCAAGCATATCCATTCGTATCAAAAAATACTCGCATAGTGTTATACCCACATAAATATGTTTTATATGGCCATGCATGTCACCATATTTACAGATATAGTAATACATGTATATCTCTACACGAGCGTATGTCCATGCTTGGAAAATATAACTTATATTAAAGCTAACACTTTTGCTTAAGAAAAGTGAGAAGAGAAGAATTTGCTCATATTTACCTATTTTACCCAAGACGATACATTCTGGAAACTTCTTTTTGGGAGAAACTACTAATGTTTCCTCACATTTTTTTTATATTATAAGCGAATCGATTAGAAAAAAGTACAGGTGGCCTAGAGGATCTGATTTATGCAAGAAAAGGCATTTCTAATTTGGCATCAGTAATGAAACTTCCTGCTGTTGAAGTAAATCTTATAAGACAAACTAGTATATACTGCGGCGGCAGCTATTAAATGCTTGCCCTTGGGAGTTTGTTTTGCGAAGAAAATTGCATTCTTGGCCTTCTTTAATTTTCAACTCTAATGGGATGACGCCCATGAAGGCTTTCCCTCCTTCCTTTTATCATCAATGATTTGCATCAACCCATGCAAACCTTAAAGCTACTGACGTCATAGATGGCATTGATCCACGTCACTAATGATACAAGCTATGCTGGCCAATGACAACGGCTAATGAACAGAATTAATAGGTGATGGTCTAAAATGATTAGCTAAATGACGTCACAGTGATGAGCATGCAGTGTTATTCTATAGTTCCATCTGACCTTCACTTGCCTGTAATTTGATGAGGTGAACTTCATTTAGCTCCTCATAAATAATGCACAATAAAGGGGCCCTAAGTTGTTTTGTCTAAAAAAAACATCAGAGAACTGGTAAACTTGTTCCATATATTTTGGATGCACATTCCAGTGCATGATGTTATTTCGTTCAAATTAAATAAAAATTTGAACTCACCATGTTAGTAAAATTGTTTAGTGCGGGATGCATGTATTTAGAAAAGTCGCATGCAATAGTTTTACATGCAAATCAAAAAACATAATCCGGGTGGAAAAATTAAATATGGGTCATATATGGTTAGACAAGAAACTGGCCATAACTGGAGCTATATACAATGTACACTTTGTACATGTACAGATACATTATGCAGGCAAGTAATATGTTTAATATAGTAACTTATATTAAAGTTAAATTTGATTTATATAGACAAGCAATATACAGCGTATGTGCTTAATGGAAAGTAGCAGCAATGAGAACGTTTTAACAGAAAATCGAAACTTTTCCATTTAGATATACAGTAACTAGCCAAGTAAATGCCAGTCAATAGAGGGCGTAATGATTACGGCGCTTGATTTAGGAGCGCGATTTTGAGAGCAATAAGAGGCTAGTATTTGAGTGCGATCAATGACAATGATGGCATGCTACGTGTATCTTGTACAATTAGCAAACACGGGTGCATCAACTGTGTGATTACGCAATAGTTTTCACACGTTTAGCAACACAAGAAAATTAAGCTTAATTGTCAGGTCGCTAGGCATTTAGGGAAATCGTGGCGCTGTAAACGTGTCCGTTTTAAGACAACGAAAAGTTTTCTTGGGTGGGATTTTCGTGTCTGAACACCTACGTAAGGGCCTGGATTAATGAGAGAATTTCATTTCTGCCTGGCTAATCGCAAATGCGACAAATCAAAAACTCGTTAAAGTCGCGCATGTGTGAAACGTGACGAGCCAATTAATAGCCTGTAAAAAGGTCTCCTTAAGCCATGTATCATTACAGTAATCGAAATTTCATCCAAAACGGTCTTCACAACCATCATGCTAAAAGTTCTGAAACATTGCGGCCTATGCTGTAGCCAAAAAATGAATTTTTAAGCTCTCAGATGCTCACGGTTTAAATCAGATTTCTAAAAGAAACAATTTCAATCTTAAACGTTGATGGCATTAAAGCTATGGTTACTACTGCGAGTATATTTCGCAATTTTATATACGTTTGAAAGATTTTAAAAGGATAAACGGATAATGTCCATTCTGTTCAGAATGTACGTGTAGGAGTATTCTTTGGAGAAGGGAAATGTTATTGATTTATTTATTTTTGAGTGTGTTGATAATTTAAAAGTGCTGTGCTTGTTAAACTTAAAACATGATGGATTTTTATCCACATTCTATACAAATTCCTGGTAATTAAAAAACGTGACCAGACGAAATGGAGTTTAATAAATAGTATAGTGTACATTCCTGAAAACCTTTTTTTGTTGTATTTATGAATGAAATGCTGCGCGCAATGCGAAAGTAGATCGCCAATACAATATTTTAGTAGGAACTTATAACAAATCTGTGACAAATAATGGAAATCTCAATGAGTAGAGGCTTAGAAAAACGCAACCAGAATTAATTTATTTTGAAGTTCCTTTTTTTAAAGTAATGTTTTAGATATATTAATAACAGGTGAAATGGCATAGGTAAATTTTAGTTAAAATTTCTCAATAAATTTCAATTCAATTCGATTCAACTAAGTACCCTACTAGCGGCAAGTTATATGCCATATGGTAGGGGGATTTAATCCGTCAAACCCATTTCTCATTCTACCTAATGAGCACAGCGTGCCATTCAGTCCGATGTTTATTATATCCACACACAAATATTTGAAGATACGTCTTAGTTGACAAAGACTACAATCATCCGCGCCAAGATAATCCTCCCTTAGGTCCTTGATGGATCTTATTTCGAGAACAATTAAGCACCATGATAAATTCTGATTAAACCCAAGATGGTCAATTTCCACGGGGATTATTGCGACCTCAAACACTCGAAAGGTGCCAATCTCATGGCATAATTTCGGCCTGGTTTCAAAACAATGCTATGTGCGTTGTTCTTAGGCACCAGTCTTGCAAATATTTGCGCTTGTTTACATGAATTATGTTTTGTTATCTTCCCAGATGCAATTAATAAGGCAGCATTTGAACAGGTGTCATTGGCACAAGGCTATCGTTTATCCATAGGATTCTTCTGGAAAAGATTTTGCATTAGCAATGTTTAAGATAACCAACATCCACCCCGTCACGATTCATCAGCGTGCAAATGACAATAAATTTCACTCATTGAATGAATTCCATAAAGAATGCTCCATATGATCACACACCAGCGAAGGCTTTCAAAGAAATTGCAAAGGTTATGGATGTGATGAATTTAATCGAAGTTCACTTCAGTTCATCCATTGGTTAAAGAACCTCCATCAACATATGACGTTTTATCCGTCTAGATGCCTTGTCTCAGAAAGTCCATTATTCAACTTATGCCTCCAAGACCAACGATCCTATTCTTCAATCCAGTTATGATTGGAACTCTACTCAAAATAAAGTTATTATCCAACTTGGTTTACCATGCATTCAGATCACACACGTAAGCTGATATTATTTCATAATACAAGATATTATCATAAATCAATGAACATGGTTTTGAAGACGTTGTTAACATTCCAAGACATCACTGGTGCATTATCCAGATTCCTGAATGATGGATCCTTCTGGATTTCTTCTGGAACCCAGGAATGCCATTTCAGTTCAGTCAGTTTCATTACCCCCAACCGCTATCCCAAACAATGACTCGGTGGAGAGAATGAACTAAAAGTCTCACGCTGAATCTATTGGTGCAATTTATCTCAATCATCGAGTTGATAAAATAGCATCAATCGCATTTCTGCGTCAGATTTTCGCCACTTTGCGTGGTGCCAAAAAGTGATTACAGTTTATGACTAAAAGAAGCTCGTGTTCATCTCCCTTCAGATGTGCAACTCATTTTGGGGCGATTGCATTTATAGGGATCCTTCAAAATTCGGTAATTAAAATCAGTGATTGGTTTACGTTTCACGCCAGGGCAAAAAAAAAATGCACAACTGCGAGGCTATCAACCACTTTCGGCTAGAATCAAAGGCGGATTCTAATTAAAACCAGACCTCTATCAGTATTGGCAAATTCAAACACGCTCGATTGGATTTCTAGTAAGCAGGAAGCAGATTGCAGCCGTCGTCTTCCATCACGTCATTGCCTTTAATTACTAAATCATCTGATCCACATTTAACCCCAACAGCGGGTTTTAATCCCAGGTCCAAATATTTACAGCGAAATAAGTGCACCTAGCAAGTATTACAGCCGAAATAAACGGGACTTGTTTACAGGCAGAGAACGGCCATTCGCGTGCCATTGGCGCTTATCATTGATTTCTGTAAAGGGGATAACATCGGTGCAAAGCAGTAATACATGTGCTTACACAACTACCTGATAATTAAAGCCAATTCAAACACAGTAGTAAATTATATGGAAACACTTAAAATCAAACACCGCCTCTAATGACGGCCTTTGCTTTTAACAGTCGGTTGGACACAACTATTCATACGTATATGTATAACACACGGAAATTAAATAAAAATCAGTCTGATGTTTTTCCTGATGCACGCTATGTTACAGAGCACTAATAAAACGACAAGGATTTTGGATCAGCGTAAAAGCTAAATATTTGTCATTTAATATTTAAAGTTTATCGTCGAAATATTTGTAAGTTCATATTTTGAATGATATCATGTTATAGTATGTTCAAAATTAGAATAGAACTGTGTTTCACCAATGCGAGATATTCAGATTGTAGATTACATCTTCCAGTATATAGAAATCCACACCGATGCCCAACAGATGGTAAATGTACTATGCTCTTGCATTATATTGGTTTATTTGAATTCCACATTTGCAATCTAGTTTTGGACATATCAGACTATAGCTTCCCTATAAAACATCCGTACGTTTCTCAAGACGTCTATAATTATTCAGTAGATCACCTCTAGAACTGCATTTTTTAGAGTAATTTACTAGGAAAAGCATTTTAATTGTTTACCACGCTTGTTAATTTCCATTAACGATAAAATATCCTGAATAATCTCAACAACAACAACAACCATTATGGCTATTAAGGGTTTCCAACCCTATGAGCCGCAGTTAAATAGGAAATTTAGTAATAAATACATAGCAATCCTGTAAACTTATATAATTATAAATTATATCATCAGTAAAGCTTTAATAGCACTAACAACAAAGATGATGGAGAAAGAGTGGGTTTAGGAAGACATTAGGTTAGAAAGGTAGGACCCAGCCCGCTACCATAGGCTACCATAGGTGGTAAGGCGGGTTAATGTGACTGAACAGTATCAGGGTTAAAATCAGATTACAAAGGTTACTTCCATGACATCCGTTCGGTTATGTTGGTGTACTAGTATCTTGAGTGTTAAAGGTCAACTTAGCGTAGTTGCATGCCAAACGGTAAGTGGTCCAAAGTAGAGGTTCGTTTAAACTGATAAATAATGCTTTAAAGTCCTCCAGATCATTTGAAGAATAGTATCCTCTAATTATTTGAGTCGATTTGTTAAGTATCTCCGATTGGCAAAATAAATATAAATGCATCCAATTTGGTCGTCTCAAAATAATCTCAAAGTTACTCTGTTTTAATGCAATTATCGATGCATAAATGCATGTTTACAATCATGCCCGTTATTTATAGACAATTAACTAATGAACACACCTACATTTTTTTCTGATTAGTCAGTACTGAGTATGTATGTGTACAATGTATGCAATTACTTTCAAATTAAAATGTTTCGTTTGTGCAAACTGTCGAATTAAGACAATTTTAACGGAACACTACTGAATTCACAGCGCAAGTAGAGGTGACAATAGCAACATATGATCAAATAATCTGTATTCCATGTATCCAACCGCACTACTTACGGCCTAAACCATACTCAATTTTCAAACAAAGACACGAGTAAATCAGCGACTACAATGACAGAGCATATAAATTCCCCCTTAGCAGATGAAATTGGTTTTTATGACAACTTTGACAGAGAGACGGTGGTAATTTGTCTGGATCAGATATGCGTTTAATAAAGTGTCTGGGTAGCGACGAAAACAAGGGTAAAGGGTTATTTTGGCGGTTTTCGATAAAACAAAAGCACCACTCACTGAGAACGTGTGCACTATTTTTTGTAAACAAGCAATCGTGTTGAAGAAAAAATTGAAGTAGGCCTACGTTCCATGATATTAGTTTGACTCTTCAAAATGTAATGATGGAGACGTTAATATAACGAACGGAGATGATCGATATCTTGGTAATGTTCAGGTGGTATTAACGACGGCACCTGTCCTGCATTTGAACATCAAGGTCACAATCAATCACAAGTGTGTTGCTTAACTTAGTTACATCAACCATGTCTCGCCCTTGCAAATGCAAAATGCAAAAAAAAAATTCACATCTCAAAATCAACTTTAAAGTAAGACATTCGTGATAAGTCAGTTAATCGCACCTAAGGGCTGTACTTGTTATAATGTAAAAAACCAAGGATTAAACAACGCTTAACGGGCAAAAAGTATTCAAGCAATTAATTGTTTATGCGTCATGCATATGCAATAATTAGAGGTTTGGAACTATCCCTTAGGGATCTAAGAAATTACAAAAACTCCAATTACCGCTGACAAACTTGACTGATTAAAAATTGAGCACTATATTAGTGTGACTATTTTGTTTAACGTCGAATTACATTAAGTCCAGGGCCAACAACTAATTGCAGTTTATTTTTCTTTTATTTTAATTCAACTTGAGCTTACTGCGTTTTCTTCAACATTCACTAAAGCGTAAAAAATGCAATTACGTTCTTAATTATTACGGCTCTATATGTATATCTGAAGTATTTCCTGAGATATGCCGGGTGGAAAAATGTAATATGGCCATCTATGGGATTATATACAATAACTGGCTATACATGAGCTATATACAATATGGTCATATATTGACATCATCATATGTGGCAACTTTAGACAAAGCCATGTATCGCTGCATACTTGGCCTCTGGATACATTTGGATATATAGGGCCTTATTTGAATATGTAAGGACGTTCTGTTTTTAGCCATGGAGATCTTATGGAAAAAGTCATATACATGTACTTTTATGTCCCCTATGTGGCCCATATTTCATTTTTCCAGTCGCGACGTTCGAAAACGTCAGTTCTTTTATGCAGGGCATCAAAATAAGTTTTGCCATCCAACGCCTGTGCATGGTTATTTTGTTTTACGTTCACCAATACGTCACTGACCATTTTAACATTTCGTGTTATCACAAACTTTCCTGACAAGTTTAGAATCACACGTTAGTAATGATAGTTCAGCTGAATCCTAACGGAGTTAAGCCGCAGGACCATCCCTTTGGTGACTAGTTAAGTGCACTTCGGCTGGTCCACAACATA
>JAQIXS010000711.1:0-40006 GCA_034700785.1 Rossiulus vilnensis | reverse complement strand
CAAGAACTTCTAAACAATGTGCCTCTTGAGTAAACAAAACCGTGCCTTTGTTATGTTGTTTGTTAAATATTATTTTAAAGTAACTTAAAACATCGGTATTAAGCTGCAGGAGCAAGAGCAATGAATGCCGAAGGTGAACGTCCTCAAGATGTACCATATGGACGACCCCTAACTAGGAGTTATTTCTATCCCTACTTAACTTTCACCCTCATTCATTTTAAGGCCCTATACTTAAAATTTCCCTCGTGGCTGCAATAAATGCAGCATTTTATATAAGTCCGCGGTACGTGTACAGCGTATACGTTCAGGGATAGCCATCGGAATTTATGAGATGACTCGTATAAAACGGTCATTTCGAGAAAACTCAATCTTAAGCAAACATCACAAAGCCATTACATACGATGGAATCTCATTATTTACTAAAATCTTTAGGGACCAACGACAAATTAGCATTTGTTAGAAAACAAACGAGCGCTGAATGGGCAGCAATTTAATCATCAGCTTAATACATGCTTCACAAATGTCTTAATTCTCGAAGTAGCCGGAAGAGTAATATTTCTTTGGAAAGCGGTGATAAATGTCAACTTCTGTTAAAATGTTACTCCATTAAATGTTCAAAACACGATTTTATGATTAAACCTGATTTAAGAACCATCACTGAAGTTAGTGCTTATTTTATCATGTCAGATGTACGAAGTTGTAGTTTCTGTGTCTTCAAAATTAAAACCGAAAAATTGGGATGTTTTCAAACAACTGTAATGGTTATGTACACATGAAGGTAGTTAGGGCATGGTTGGCATTGCACTATGCCCCTTCGGTGTGACAACGATTTATTTTTATAATTCATCCTTTATTCCATCTCATTTTATAATAAAATCGAAAAAACTACCAGAAGGGGCATATCCCATTAGTGCTTTGACTCTTCTCTATATCAACTAAGAATGTATTTAGTTATAAAAAACTTTAAAATGCAATAAATTACGATGTCAGATGTTACGTTTGAACGATCTCTTCCAACCAAGATCACAAGAGAATTGCTGGCCTAGATCCTCGCGAATTATCTTCACCAAATTATCATTGAATTGTTGCCCATCACAAATGTTTCTTTTGCAAATAAATTTTGGTTCGCAGATATTCTTTCCACAAATATTTTGGATGTACAAATAAACATGATAAACAGTTTTCACAAGTAAACATTTTTCCTGAAAGGTTCTGGTCGTGTTTTAACGATGTTGTTCAACAGCAACTTGGTGCTTTAGAGCAAATAAAAAGGAGATGTTATTGGGCAACTCCAACATGCCGATAAGATGCATTGCCTGGCTTCTTTAATAAAATAAACCATCTGGCTCTCGAAGAATCAACGGTAATGTTTTTTTACCGGTTTTCTGCGAACGTAGGTTGCAAGCAAGAGGGACCAAAAACAACGTAAACAGGAAACAGAACTCCGTAAAAAAATGCAATTCACACCTGGAGTTCCATTTTGTTATACTGTAATTGTAACACGTGTATGTGAGAACCTTTCACAACCTAGCGCGATCTTTCAGTTTCTAATTTTGGTAGATAACGAAAAATCAAAAGATAAATCTCTCTTTACATTGGCAACAATAATTTGAACAACACACATAGACAAAATATTGATATAATTACAATTTTTTTCTTTCTTATACAGAATCCAAGACGATGAATGTAATCAGTTGGGTTAAAATTATCGCTGTTGTCATAGTAGGTTTGGATTTAACGATCACAAAACTCCAAATAATCATTTTTAATCCATATACTTATTATATTACGCGTGTCATCCTTCGATTAACTGCATCAATACACACTTTTAAAAGCAAAGTATTTTAAAGTGTTGTATCGATAAAATGGAAAGTTTCGTCATTCAGGAGACCAAAACAGTTCGAGTATTTGCTTCGAACAACTCAAGTCCATCCTTCTAGTTAATCCCGCATCTAGTCACCTGCTTAAGCCCGTATGAATTAGACTGGATTTAAGGCTTATAGGATCTTATATGGTCTTAGCAAGTAACAAAATTGTTCGCCAAATGGAAAGTACCCCACCCACACCTCACTTGTTTCTTTATCCTCCTAACGTTTGAAGTTCTATTCTTGTTAATCCACCAGAAAACACGAACAACGAACTAAAAGCTTTATGGGGGTCAACAGGGTCTTAGCAGACCAGGACGCAAAACTGGGGAAAACAATTGAAAATATCGACAGCAACCTTAAGTGTATCTCTATCGTAAAAAAACTGAAGTTTTGCGCAACGCACCACGCTATATTATTCGAATGTATGTACAGCATTGAATGCAGTAAGAGAAGGAGACTGTATAACGATCATAAAAACGTTCACATCTTGCTAATTATTGAGCGAGAAAGGTTCAATGATCCTTTATGAGTAGATTTCTAGGAAGTTCCCATGTCTGAATTACCTGCGCATTTCTATAAAATTAGGTGAATTTCATGAAAAAATAGCTCAATGACATAATCACTGGTATATATTTTTTTATACAAAAACATACTTATGTGTAACAATTTTAAAATAAATACGCAAGTAAGAATTTCGTTACTGCTCCCTGCATCTAAACAGCACAAATTCAACGACATTTAGAAGGCTGCAGTTCAGGAAATCATATCTAGCATTATTCTATTCGGTAACCTACAGTCAGCATAATAATGGCATTTGGTAGAGGGGATCAATCCGTTTCACCCAAATTTTACACGTGAATGAAATTACAAATTTAGAACAGTAAGAAGAAATGAAGGGTGATTGGGAAAGAAACATGGTTGTGGTCGATTACTGAGGTACTATCACGGCATTCTCCTGGAAATATTGTGGAAATTATAAAAATCACAATTAGGATAGGATTTTAAACGATTTAAAATATACAGGAAAATAATAGCGCTGATGTCGTTTGTTGTAATTTTCTTGTAAACTAAACTTGCTCAACTAAAGATATTACAAATGAATTTTCTTCACCAAATAGATATAGAAAAAAAAAAAAATTAAAATCAAAATACCTGGTACAGTAAACAATTTATTGCTCTTTAAAATGCGCCAAATTTCTTTAAAATTCCTAATAAATTTCTCAAGTAAAATGCCCTAAAACCGCACGAAATCATTTGCATTTTTGTTTGTTTTTGGACACCAGCGTGCCTTTACTCCTATCACTATAAAATATATTTTTTGCATCAAATACGATGCTCGGAGATGAAATATCTGCATGATTTGTTTGAAGCACAATACGTTTTCTGATTGGTGGCATTGCACTCAATTTAAGTGCACTTGAAAGTGCTTTATTAAATTGATAGCAAAATAAGCTATTCCAATTTTGAATTGGATACCTGCTTACTACGCAAAATGAATTTATTTTTAAACACCTTTAGGTGGACCAGCTTCTTTGCTCGCAAGTGTTTAATTTCTGTATTCAAATATGCCAGTAATCACGCCCTTAGGTGTATTTTTGAGAGATTCACCAAATCCCACAGAAATACGCAGTTACTTTTGGGGCACCCTGAACAAGGTAAAGATGCAAAGGGCGACCCTCGTCCCATTTAATTCTCTTAGGCTGCGCACTGCGAGCGTTGCATTACCGGAATGGAGAAATGTTGTTTTTTCTTCTTGGTGAAGCGGTGGGAGACATTAAAAGCAATGGACTATGCATAATGCAATACAGAACTAAATAGCGCTACAACTACGGACCGCGTGGCGTCGACAGGGGATACATAAAATAGATAAATACCCCGGGACACACCGATTCCTTTCAAGAACGAACCCATCTGCCCTCATGAACCCTCTGTAATTACACAAGTTCACGTAGACGCTGGCGGCTATAACGAAAACAGTTTACCAAGAACACGTGTTTCCCCCTGATGAGCTGCTCTTTTTCTGGTTGGCCATCCTCCGCAAAGCCCATTATTTATATCTAATCTGTACGTCAACGATTGCAATTAATATGACGCTGCACAAAATGGCTCTTTTTGGTTCTCCTCGTGCCATTATTAAGGTCAGAGCAGGCCAAAAGATATCCTAAATCACCCGCAATGGCTCTGAAAGGTATCTAATTAAGAGGATTCAGGCTGTTTTGCTTTACGAGCCCACAATATCGGTCGAGTGACAAAATGGCGCCGGAGATGCGCTTACATGCAGTGACAATCGAATACGAAGAAAAAATCCGTAAATAATGTACCGAAGTACATATCCCAAAGGTCCTTGAACAGGATAGCGATCTGGATTAGACAGCTCTCTTCACAATACCGTTCTATCTCGATCAACAGCAATTGCTTTTGTCACGTTCTGTGTGGGGCTTAATAGGGGACCATGCATGTATAATCACAACCAATATTATATTTCATGTTTAAAGTTTTATTTCGAAACACCTTATTTACCGAATTGAAAGCTTATAAGACGTCAGTATTTAAAATGGTGACCAATCAATTAAAATAAATCTGCAGGAAGGAAGCACTTCGCAGGAGAAAGTTGACCGAATAAATGAGTATTTAGCCGACGCTCCCAAAAACTAACATTGTTTGCTGGTACATCTTTTACATACTGATTCGGTAACGATGTTGCGTTGTGATAACAGAATCCCCCTGTGCAACACCCTGCATATTGGTCGTAGCTTTATCACTAAGACGGAATTTTAGGCGACGTACATGTAACATGACAAATTGCGAATGCTGCCGTTTATTACGTAGTGGATATCGAACAGTGCCAGGCTGACACAACATGGGTTCAACAAAGACCATCCACGCCATTATTGGACTATGAAAAAGCTGGTTAACAACAAAATATGCTCCCACAAGAAAACAGCGTCAAACGTCAGTTTATACAGCATGGGCAACACCTAATTTGAAAAGTGATGGACGAGTTGAGGTTCGCTAGGGAGCTTTTTTCCATTTCACCCGTGTTTCGCGTCGTTCATATGGTGATCAACAAACACTCATGGTCAGTCTGCGAAAATCTTCACTGGACCGCAAAGTCCACTATGTGCAAGAAAGCCGGATTTATGGATTTTTTGGGTGCGGAGTAAAATAAACCTGCTAAAAACCACAATGTACAGGGTGCAATGCCATAATACATTTGTTAACGTTCTGAAAAACGTCACTCCCATTATCATTTTCACTGGATTTCTGCATTATGTTAATCCTAGCATATAATGCAAATCGGTGCAATACAGCTTTGTAACTGGTTGTTGTATTCATTGCCAAGTAAAGACACTAAGAACTCAGGAATTTTGCTGCGCATGTGTTGCTAAGTATTCAATTGTAGTAACAATAAGTAGACTTTTACAAATACCTCACCCTGATGGAAATAAAATCTACTTAACGCGCCACGGAAACCTTGATCAATTTGAATTTCGGTTACCTAATGACTCTCCCGGATCCGGATTTGCGCATGACGTCATCCCAATTATGCCAATAATAAATTTAGAAGCACGCAGGCCCAGATGACTAAGAGAGCGTAATTAATAACACCGAAAAGCCCTTTGGCAAATGCGTTTCGCTTCATACTGTACGTCAACATGCAGGAGGCAGTTTAGCAAATTAATATTAATAAAATAACATCGGAAACGAGTTGCCCCTTATGGTGTGCAATCACTGATGGCCTAGCCGTAGGGTGGAGAAACCCAAGGACAAGTCAGACGAACATATTAGCAACACGCTGCAAACTACTTCATCATTTCATTAATCCCTCGTTTCTTAAATAAGTTAAGGTGCGACCGTTCACCATCGTTAAAAATGAATAGATTATTAAACTGACGAAGAGAGTGAGAAAAGAGAAAATGAGGAAGGTTGGAGGGTAAGGGCCAGTGGGGAATAGTATATAAATGCATCATTCGAGATGGTTGTTTTATCAGATGTGAATGAATTGTCAGAGCGTTTGAACGCCATCTAACCAGCAATTCATGGAGGCGGTAGTATTGATTGTCTCGTGCCAACAGTATCAGCGAACGAATAACTTGTATCAATAGATAACGATGTTAAATTCGAGACAAATTTACTCTGTTAATGGACCAGAACTGTTAGCCACGAATAACAGTATCGCTCGAGATGCGATCACTACGAAAATATCGGCTTCTATTCACATTAATAATTGATACCCTTGCCGTGAAAGCCAAGTTGTCTGAAGCACAATGTTCGCTGGAGCATATCTTCACTCATTTGCAGAGGCGAATGATCACTGTCTGGCTGGATTTATCAAAAATAGCAAAGACAACACACAAGTACTCGGATGAATCCAACGAATTCGATGTCGCACGAAAAAGCGAAAATTCATCAGCGATCTTTCAGCCAAAGCCTACTGAAAAATAAACTGACATATTCAATGAAACTGAGCAAAGTGTCCGCATAATTTAAAGCGCATAAAAAATTAAATACAACTTCAGGTAAGAGCTTAAGGCCCCCAGTGTCATCATGTTTCAATTGCAGTTGCATCAGTATTATGCTATAAAAACCAGTTATTATTGCTTCCACTCCAGATATGAACATTCCCCACCAAGTTTTTGCTTGGTTCGGTGTCTACGACCCTGTTTGGCGTAGACAATACAAGACAAGTGTATTAGCCATAAAGCGTACTTCCCTTAAACGCATTTAGAAATCGCATTGTGGCGAATGTTATTACCACGCACCGAAGGAGTTCATAAGCACTTCAGATATCAGAACAACACAGGTTACATTTTCAGAATTAATAAACCATTGCACTTTAGCGACACTAACAGGCGAGGGCCATTCGAAAAAATGTCACAATGAATGCGGAAAAATCACATCGGGTTGGTTGAACCATTTCAGACATTTGCAATCAGCCTTCCCGATCTAAGCTCAGAGTACCTAAAGTTCACTTGGCAGGTTGGCATTATTGGGTTTTTGTCTACGGTTCCCTTGGGTTAGCTCCCGTCAATAACACCTTGACAGAATCCAATACAGGGTGTCTATTCGATATACGTAGTTTACAATTTTTGTACTTGATTCTGCACATTTCATTATTTTTGCTTCTGTATTTGAAATCGAGACATAAGTTTGGTAATAATACGTATTAAAACATTCGATGCAAAATATTTTACAAAACAAAACGTAGAGCCTTTTACGATTTATCTAAAGAAATACTTCATATACTAGGATAAATGTGATAATACGGTAAATAGTAAAGAAAAATAGACTTGCAGCTGCAAGTGTCGATAAGGAGAAATCGGAATAGAAATAATAATATGAAAACAGCTTTTTTATGAAACAACACTACCATCTTAATATTAATATTTGTATTGTGTGATTTCTACTGTATTAATTAATTAGTCAAACGCATTTAAGACACCAATTCGATGGGAAAACAATAAGTCGTGTTGCTTTAGGAACTAAAATCAAGGACTCCTGTATCATCCTTCGAAATGGAACTTCAAACTTGCCAGATAAAATAATTTTGTAGGGCTATGAACATATGCCATATACAATAGGTTACTAGGAACCCAAGTCTGGTGCACCAAGTTGCCAGTTTACAAATTCAAAACGCAGTAAATGAGCGTAAATTGGGCTATTCATAAATTGGGGAGTTTATTGGACGCCGTTGACAGCAGTGCTGTTGCACCAATCCTCGCTTTTTTATTGCCGCAATAATTTGGCTGATGCATACGGAACGATCTTAATGAAAACGGAAACGCCTCGCAGAGAAGAATAAAGTGCATTAAATTCCATTAAATAAATGCCGTTCCAACTTCCAACGTCCCGGAAGCGCCGTGGCATTTCCCATGAATTCGGGATTATTTTTTTCTCCATTTCTTAGCCGAATTGGAAGAACCGTGCATGTAGGCATCTGCATTTCCGAAATAACTTTGTGCATTCGCGCTGAAAATATCGTTTTCATTTCAATTGGAAATTTCAATCGTGCTCTAGCCCGCATGGCTTGCCAACTGAGCGTCATTAAAGCCTAGTGCATCTCGTTTTAGCATCATTCTGCACGGGCTCAAACCCATAATTTGTATAAAACCATCTCAGTGCAAACAACCCCAGAAATACGCCCCGAACTCGATCACTTCAGCTGCCCCGAATGTCGTCACATACAAATTCTGGTTTAAGAGCAATCACCCACTTCTGAGTTGAACTGATAGTCTAGGAGATCAGACAGCCTATCGAACATGCTAAACTGGTTCGCACAATTTTAAGCCTTCATCAATAGACATTCTGCTGTTTTTATCTACTACGGTAGGAAAGCCATTTTAGGACCCCAGGGAGCAGGAGGAGAGGCTGGGGGAGGCAGGCGATATCCCAGAGAAACGGGTAACAGAATTTATAATTCAACTATAAAGGTGTTGGGACGATACCTTCAAAATTGCCCCAATGCATCCTGACAAAAGGACAGGCAGGCATTCCTCTTTATGGATACAGTAATGCTGGCATGTTCTATTTGAGTAAATATCTAATTGTCCCATTTCCAAATATACACGTTTTCATTTTCTAGTACTTACGGCAATAATAAAACAATTCAAAATATGGAGACATTTTATTAGTCAGTGTGGAAATAGACGGTTCTCTTTAACTTAAAGGACATTCCTTGCAGACCAATAAGCCTCATTGCCTCGCATTTGTTTTAAGGCACAACGTCACGAATAACGTAAATAACTGCTTGAGAAGTCAACTCAATTTTTAATTTTCGCACAATAATAAATATTTCTTTATGGAAAACAATGCCGCATTAATTAATGCGAAATCCCATCATTCCATCGACAATTGCTGAATTATTTCATTTGCACAAAAAATAGAAAAAATTGAAAATCGAATAGACCTGTATAAAAACCATTCATTCGCATGCCATTGACGAGGCAAAGGAATTTCATTTCCTGGTCTAATTAGAAATGACTTCAGCGGGGCAAAACAAATTCGTTTAGCGGTCCTGGTCCTTTCTCTCGCACTACTGTTCTGGAGTTAAGTGATTCGACTAAGGTAGGATTTATTCGAGTGGAACAAAACGTTTTGCTTTAACACAAACCACCAATTTTATGTAGATCAACTCAACGACATGACGTGAAAGAAAACAAATTCTGGCTTTCGTGTTCAGACAACCATCAAATTTCTAATTTTATTGGCATAACCCGAGATCGTCATACTTCATACATGTGCCTTGGTTTTAAAGGTACGGTGTAATAATAGTAAACTTATTAATCATATGCATCACGCTTGGCTTATACATGGGGGATCAATACATGAATGATAGGGAGTTGTGGAGAAGAACGCAAACTATTGACAGGGAAATGGGAGAATGCCGGCTCCAATGGACAGGTAATTACATCGCCACTAAGGATCGGCGATAAAACCGAATAATTTTGCAATTTTCAATAAGAATTGCGGATTAAATTATCAAAGAAATTACTTATTTAATGGATCCTGCATCGGGGTGTAGATTTTGAACCGATTTCAATAACTAGTGGTGCTCTATTTATACATATGTATATGTATTAAACTGTGTATTTGAAAATATACTAAGAAATATTAAATGTATATAGTATCCAACTGTTTATTCACCAAAATTTAGTAGCGTAGGATAAAATTGAAACATTGTGCATACCTGCAAAATGTTATCATACAAAATGTTTCATTTAAAATCTAAAACCACATACTGGCAAATGAAAAGCTATAGGAATTGTGACCACCCATAATTGCATCCTATTAAATAAAATGTTCAGCAAAATTACTGAGTACTGGCACATATCATAAAGTTGAAACCCGCATTTTAATATAACTCAAATTCATTTCACGTGTTCATGTATTTTACCTTTACAATATTTATTTACCAATAAATGTTTCGATTCGCCTTCTTTTACAGCAAAATTACTGAGTGCTTGAACATATCATAAACTTGAAATTAAACTTGTTTTTTATTGGAATAAAATTATTTTTTCTGAATTTTGCAATTTATTGTTGCATCATTTTGCTGTCATTTAATCG
Organism: Rossiulus vilnensis; assembly: GCA_034700785.1. NCBI lineage: Eukaryota > Metazoa > Arthropoda > Diplopoda > Julida > Julidae > Rossiulus > Rossiulus vilnensis. The sequence goes on along the minus strand of JAQIXS010000711.1, from coordinate 30,071 downwards.
TTTATTTGACACAATTTAAACTAATTTGCTCAAAAACAAAAATAATCAAGCAATTACTTTAATCGACTATATTGTAACACTCGCCCATCTTTAACATTTACTACCTTACAACTTTCTACTGCCCATTGTTAAAATTGTCATTATCTTTACACTACTTGCAGCAAATATGCTTATCAGCTAATCCACAGAATGTTTTGCCCATGCAAACTATTCATCGTAAAACTCGATTCAAGTTCAGTTTTTGTTCATAAAACCGAATTAAAACCGAGGCTTGGAAGCGTCTGGGGTGGCGCTCCGCAAGCTAGAGCGCCATCTGCGTTCCAAAAGCATCTTCAAAGGCGTCTCGGCTACTTATTTTCTGCTTTCGGAGGATTAAATTTCCTAGCGAGGTGCGTGGAAAACGCTTAATTAAACTAACGCCACCATCGGATACAGCGAGATATTTCCAAAAAAAATCACGAAACGGAGGAGAGAAAAAATGCAGTTGTTTGGGGCGCAAAAACTCCAGTCAAGAATATCAGTTTGCGGAGGGAGAAACGGGAAGATGATGTAAACAGTCGTAAAGGTTTTATGCTCCCTTTCTGAATTATTATTACCCAGATGAGGTGGTTCTGTTGCACCCTCGTGCGACACACTATGAAATACCCCCGTCAAAACTGAGCTAATATTTGCAGAAGATCTCGTCATAAACTAGGCGCAGCTGATTGAAAGTGCCCCTTGTTAATAAGGGCCGGGGGCAATCAGGGCCAAAACACACCTTGAGGCTTATATTTCCTTCACAGCATCCTAGCGGCAAGATTAGGGCGCCAGATTGCACGTAATGTAAGCATGATAGAAAAAAACTATCTGCTATCGTCTTCACGTAACATTTTTTTCAAAAAGGAAAACCATGTGTTGAGTATATCTTAATTATAAGGTCGAAAACAACTTTAAGGTTTACGTAATGTTATGTAAGAATCGACGTTATTCTAATAGAATGCCACATGCTATGGACATTATTACATTCGTTTTTGGTCTATATATCTAGATTTTTTGTCCACTAAATTAAGTATCGCCATCTAGAATAAGATATTCGTGCAGGGACTGGAAGGAACAGGGGATGTCTCCAATTCTGACAATATGGACCGTAGTCTGTCCAAATCTAGAATGAAACAGCCTTATTCAGATAATAGATTGTCTTCCATTATACAGAAAACCATAGATGCCCAACAGTCTGAACAGATTACACGTGTGTTACTGAACTGGCATGATTAATAGTAAACAAGTTCTTGCATTCGATGCATTTGAATTCCATAGTATCATTAATTTTTTTATAGACTTGACAGGGAGGGAGAGAGTTAAAAGGTGGTCCTTTGTGGATGAGCCTCTAAGTAGTACCCTTACAGACTGGCTGTTTTGGATACTTGAAAATCAAAATCATTTGCGTACGAACGACATTTCAGGTGACCCCCTGCGTGCCATCAATTTAATGACGCCATTATTTCGATAGTCTATTGCCATGGCATTGGAAAGGTCCAAACATGTATACAAAGCTTCGTGCTAAGAATGAGAAAACCTAAGATCCGAATCTAACTCGACGTAAAGGAGAATATGTGCGACCATAGCGTCGTTATCGCCTCTCCTTTTCGTGCCCAGATAGCTGGCGAATGTGAATTTAATGGGCGAGTTTTGTGCCAATGGCCGAGGGTATGTTGTCGTCCATTTGCGATCCACCCCTTGCCCTCCCCTTTCGTCTTTAATCCCGTTGTCCATTGGATTTAATGAGCCCCCATAAACGTCGTCAGCGAGTGAATTAATGAAAAGTCCCAATGGAGTGACAACGATTACTGCGACGCAAATGCACTCTACAGCATTTTTACGACGTGAAAAGTAAAGTGGGACAAAAACATAGACCTTGTCCATTTCGGGGTCTCATGAAAAGGGCATCAAACGCCCTTTAAACTCCGTTTATTGCTTAATCATGATGGAGTGCAGCGTAAAATGTGACATTAACCTCAAAGAGAGCCATTTAATTTACACGAAGAGCCGCACATTGCAGCTTGCCAGATTGCTGAAAATTAGTCACGTTGAAATAAAAACGACAACATTGCGTTAAAACCATGCTGGAACATCGTTCGGCCCACATTTAGGAATTATCATTCATAACGTTTTTGCACCCCCAAGTCCAAGCTTATAAAAATTCCAAAATGCACTAAGTCCCAACGCTTCAGTACACTATAGTTTGTTGAAAGCTAGACTGGACTGGGAAATCCTTAACACAATCCACTCATTGCACATAAAATATTATCGTAAAATAGTTTTTCAATTTTTTCGCAGACGTTCTTGTGAGAAAGTTGTTAGCTTTCTTTCTATTTCGCCAGTACTTAAAATGATATTTTTGAATAAAATTTTGTATAAACGTTGCGCTAGCAACCTATTGACATCCCTATTGAACCGTAACCGTCAATATTTGCAAGTTTTATTTTTGATGTAGGAAACGGCAACGGTTATAGGCTAAATGCTCTCTGTTAAGCATTTGGATAATGTTGGGGGAAACATGATGTCGTCAAGGCAGCAATGTTCCAGTTTCACAATGAATTTAAGAAAGCCAACCATGAAGCAACGCTTCCGCTGGATTCAAATTTCTGACAAAGGAAAGCGGTAGATTTTGCGAGAACACATTTTAAAAATATAAAAATGATTGAAAGCAAACAAACTTATCACCCAACAAAGAGACCCGGTTTCAATCCTTGGTAGAAAAATAATTCGATGTGGAACATACTCGTAGTTTGAATGAGTTTGATTTCTTTAGCGAAGAAAGCGAAAATTTTCGTCAGGATTAGTTCAACGATCGATGCAACACAGTTTTCCGTCCCAAAAATGTTTTGCTACTGCAATGTGTCAAAAACATCAACGAGTATTTTTGTGTTTTCTTTTTTATTGACTTATTTTTATGGAAAAAATATATTTGAAATAAAAAAACTACGCATTTTAGATATAATTGTGCACTGTCAACATGAGCATTATCAGTTTCACTAACGATTTGAAATATTCAGTGCAGCTTAATTGATAAGACTTTAGCGACGGTGAACATTCACGGTGAAACATTCTTAAGACCAAAGATAACTAAATTTAAGACTACAAAATACGCACATTTAGTTGCAGAAAAAAAGTTGGAACGCAGTGTAAATTTTAACCATTTTTAAATGTATTCAAATCTATTGTGGTGCTAAAGTATTAAAATTAGACATGTCCTCCTCAAAACACTTGTTTTCACATAAAATAACTGCCGGATAAGCTTTTGATTGCTCATTTTAAATATTTCGATTATTTTAAAAATCATTTCCTAAAGCAAGGTAACGGAATACATACAGCTTTCGGTTAGAGAAATCCCCTCATCCAATCAGACATTTTAGTAAAACAAATATGCTCTTGGCTTCGCATTTAATGATTTCGTGTTCAAGAAAACATCTGGCTCAGTTTTCAACCGTCTTTACCCCGAGACAATCAAAATAAAGACATAAATACTTAGTAATTTAGCAGGGCCATGAAGACAATGAAGAGGAAAAAGATAGCGAAATAAAGCAAGACAATCGCAATAGCACCGATATTTCTTGACAAAAAAATGGTTATTCTCATCTATTCTAAAGAAGCACAAATTGTTTACGTTGGCATTCCATAGAAACAGCCCAGGGATAAATCGTTTATAAGTACAACTATATTTCGTTCACTGGCTTCAATTGTTTTTTTGCTGGATCCTAATAAAGAGCCCCAAGAATATCTTAAATTTCTCCGGAGTTCATCCCACGACAAGTTCTCGTCCAGGGCCTCTGAAGAGAAGCGCAATCGAAGATCTCATCAGGGCTTGAAAGAGAAAAATCTTGAGATTTTCTCCGCTCAAAGGAGAACCAAGTACTTGTTTGAAAATCCGTTCATGAAGTAAATTCGATGTCAAACTAACCGATTCATTCGTTTGAAATCGATTGAAAACAAAATTGAAGAAGGCAGTTCGTTAAGATTACAGGGTGGGTTTACTTTAATGTTACTTACAAGTGGCTTTCTATTTTGGCAAGAAAATCTGCTTTTCAAAATCGTTCACGCGTGCAGAAACCAATTGTCGTATGCGTAAATCCAAAGCAAATTCAATTTTGTTAAGGCAATCATGATTGAGGTAAAGGGGTCTTTCAAAAGCTGGAAAATTGAAGAGAACAAATTCCTAATGGTCCCTGCTTGAATACTGCATAATGAAGCGGCCTGCATGAATGATTAATGGAACTTAATAATTGCTCAATTAAATACTGAAATATTAATTTGGCATTGCGTGCAAGGGGTCGTCCACATTGGATGTCCGAGGAAAAAGGGGTGTGTGTTCGTGAAATTCGGACTTTTAAGTACTAGAGTAAAGGGGGCGGAGATAAAGGTAAGCAAATTTGGCTCTTGTGCACTGATCGAAATAGTAAAAGCAGTGAGCATAAGATGTTTTTAGAACGTTACTATTTTAAACGTTAATAACATTTAGAATAAGATCAAAAGTGGAATGACGTTAAATAAACGTCATGTATTAAATAGTAACGTTTTGATTAAAACAGGTTTCACACAGCTTTAGTCAAAATCCCCTGAATTTCCCAGGTCTTCCAAGTTACAATTTGAATTTTTCCCTGACCTGTAGCCTTTACCCATCGACCAATGATAAGTGTAAGGAATCTGCTATTTGATTTTTTGTTATTTGATTTGAGGCCAATTGATCCGGTCCACCATATCGGGGTTTAGTGGAAATTACCTTCCACGCATGGTTCCATAGACGAGAAATGAAGCCCAATAGAAAGAGCACCACAATATTAGGGTTTTTTCAATGCAAAAAGTATTGCACACGCTAAAATCGATATGTAAAATCCTCCTGGACTGAAATTATGATTCAAGTTAGGAAATTCCGTGACTTGCTAAAAATATATCAAAATTCCCCAGACTTTTCCTGGTTTTCCAGGTCCCGTGGGAACCCTGTTGAAATTTGACGTCTGTCAGTGTAGAACTAGGAAGGCACCTATTAGAATGTCATCTTCATATCTTTATTTGCGTACAAAATAAATTATCTGACGCCGTTTATAATATAACGTCGATATTGTAACGAGATATTTGTTGATGCTTGTCGCATACACCCCTTTTCCCATCTTTTAGCACCGTTACTCCGAGTACTTGTAAAGGGTTTCTACGAAGCAAAACACTGGCTGGCATCGTTGCACATGAGGACGGAATTTTGGCTTTAAATGCAGTTCTAAATCCGTTCTGTCACTCCACAAGGTCAGGCAATTTATTCTGTACATAGGCCAGTCGTAAATGCTAACGATATTATTTGCATTATTCATAAACCTGCGAAAGGAAAACGGGACGAGGATTCCATACGACGCGCGCTACGTACATGCAATATTTATGAAATTTTCGATCAATAAGGACCGTCTAATTAAGCGTCGTTTCTGCTAAAATGTTGGTGCTTTCGTAGCGCAAATCTGTTATGTCCAGCCGAGGCCAAATACACGAATGCAAGGAACCAATATAAATACCTATTAGTGTGCCCATGGCACTAAAATTGCCCATGAATCAAAATATATTGGAATTTAAAAGCATAAGGATTGGACGCACAGAGTGCATTTTCGGATGAATCAACAGGTTTTACTGCAGTTCAGTTTGGGGTTTCGTCTAGCCTTCGGTATTTACAATCGCATTTCAGTCCAGCGATGAAAATGCTAGTCAATAATTTCCGGGTGTTTTGAGAAGAGGATAAATACTGAGTGGATGGCAAGGGAGAAATTTTGCAATGTAGAATAAGCTATGCGACAAAAGCATCTTACATTTTTTAACTTACATTTTTCTCTTTTGCCTTTCACGTCCTTCCATCCGTTGTCAAGCAAGACAACGATGTAAGGATATTTATAGAAGCGCTTCAACTTCATCACTGTCGCAGATTTATCAACTCGCAATATCCGCTGCGAAGATGTCTGCCCTATTCATAAACAAGTATTTGGTACAAACAATAAAATTCATACATGAATAACATGTATATTTTCATCAGATTTCCAGCAACTGCTGGCAGGCATGAACATTACCGAACCAGGAAAACTGCTAACAATATCGATTTTATAACATGTTTATTCACGATTTTATTTCTCTGAAAAGAAAGCGACGCATAAAATCAGTTATTAAATTTCCCTAATAATTTTAATATACTAAATAACGGAATTCAAACGTTGTTTAGAACATTTCTTTTTCTAGTTGTATATACCTGGCAGATGCGATGAGCATTTTAATATTCTGAAATGGGCTTTGATGATATTTTATTCACCGGGTCTTAGGGGTGCTGACCGCCCCTATTATGTGTCCCTGGGATATATTAAAATCGGTGTTTCCAGGAGCCTTATAATATGGGTACAGCAGACTGGGGTTTCTGGGGTTCAAAGAACTCGTGATCGGTACTGTCTATTCTTAACATTTCGAGCAGCGAAAATGGCGGTAATTTGGGATCACGACCCCCATCCCAACCCTTCGTTTCTTTTCACAAATGTCTTTGAAATTTACAGGAAGCACTATTAACGCACTCGAAGAAAGGACCAGGCTGCTTGCCAGTTCGATAAAAATATTTTATATGGTCATCTAGAACCAGTTTACGATGGCCGATGGCCCAACAGGAATCGATTTTCTTTATCAATTTTAGTATTGGAGATACTAAAAGGCGGGCCACTAAGAAATTCGATGAGTGGTGCGAAGGAAACAGAAGCCTTACTACGACAGTGTTCAGGAGTTGAACAAAATTGGTGTATACATATATATATATATATATATATTACGAGAGATGATTGGGAGCATATTCTTCATTACTCAAAAAGTCAAAAGAGCACTTGGATAACAAAAAATCGGAAGCAAGAAAGTTGAAAGCTTTTTCAATTAAGTTTTATGAGAAGTAAACCGTGCACAGGTCGTGGGCCAGTCATATAAAACAGCTGCCATCATCGAAACCAATTTGGTAACGTTGTTAAGATGCGGAAAGAGAAATCTGTCATCCTCTCCTGAATGTAAATAAATATCGCTCAACGATATGAGCAATACAGCGCCGAAATGAGAACATTTTGCCAAGAAAAAAAAAGCACCCACTTATAGGGCTTTCCTGTGTCGAAGCTAGACAGTCCTTGTTGTTATTTAACTATAGAATAAAAGTCGGTTGGTTTTGTCATTAGCAAGGATGCTTTATGGCCTATTTAATCATACTTGTTAAGGTTGTCAAACACAGACGCAATTTAAAGCTGCTGTTCTTTTTCATCCCACATCATGTATTTTGATAAAACTAGGAAATCTAGCACTGATACCTATTAACTTAACAATTGTTAAAAGTGTTATCTCAGCGCTATCCTTACATCCTTATCGGCATGTCAAAATATTCAAGTTGTCTTTGTGTTTTCTGTTAACCAGATATTGTGTCAATATAAATTCTATACTCTTCTAATGTTATTTTTAAGAATATGTATGCGTTGATATGCAAAAGCGGTTTGCATTTCTGGTAACTTAATATTACTTTTCTCAGAAAAATTAGAAACAGGACCACCAATAATTAGCTAGTTCCTGAACCTATGCGCTTTTTTAATTATTTCACTACAAATACTCTTAACGTCCTTCTGGCGTTTTTAATATCACACTGCCTTTTCAACTTTCTTGCCAACGCCATTTATGGAAGTCCCTCTACATCCCATCCTTTCACTTGAATTCACAAGTGAAATTGCATTAACTAATGAACCGTTATTTATAATAACTCAATTGTGCTTAATTTACGATCGAGGCTCTATCGAAACAAAAAAAGACTGACCATAAATTCTGCACACACTCAGTTTATGACAATTGTATGCCAGATAATGAATAAATTTTTCGAGCAAATTGCATCTCGTGTCAAATCGGCTGAATTTACGATCGCAATATCGGCGGGAAAGTGACATAGAAACTGCGAATAAAATCCTATGAGCCTCGCAGTATTCAAACTTGACTCGTACTCAAGATCCTCTGCTTAAGCATGCCAACGATGTTTCAGCAGCATATAGTTGAAACCGATGTGGGTCATACAGACACTGAGGTGCTCCTTTAAAAATCGATTCACGAATCGATACCCCTAGAGACATCACAGACCGAAATGAAACAATACGACGTTAATTAATATTTAATTATCGAGGCAAGCATCCGAGAGCCAATTTGCACGCAATTATTACAAACGATATCTGCATCATGCAATAGAGAGCCAATCGAGTGGCTATTTACATGCACAGCCACTCTTTCTTTCGGCTTCAGCCTGGTGATAAAAGGTTTTTATGAATGCTTCTACAAGAAAATGTGGTGATAAGCAAGTTGTAATCTTCACTTGTGTAATACCGATTTCTAAAGCTTTATAGAAAGTATTTCTCGGTTTAAAGAATTATTTCTTATGAATGCTTATAAAAGAAATTGTGGTCATAAGCAAGTTTCAATCTTCACATATGCAATTTGACCGATTTCTAAAGCTTTATAGAAATTATTTCTCAGCAGTGGACGTTTTTATACGATTTACAAAGATGGACACCGGTTGATTCCAAACGAATTCTACACAAATTGAAAAGCATTAGAGCACTCATTCCGAACCATGCGAGCATGTGTTAAATCCCATCGGCGATATGAAATAATAAACCGTTATTGGAAAAGGGCATTACCAGGTAATGCAATGGTTCGCGGAACGGGTAAACTGGATTCTCCGGAGGATTGTTTCGTGAAATAAAATTACAAAATATAGCCAGAAACTACGTAAATGGCACCGCAAGAGAATGTGTTGAATAAAGTCGTGCATTGAAATTGGGAAACCTCAAATTGAGCAATTGATAGCCCTTTGGATACCGTCCATAAAGGACGTCGAACGTTGGAGGGGTTCACACAAATTTGACGATCATGGACCAGAGTAACAGTGTTTCGTGCGAGCGCTTAAGCTCCTATGTACAATGAAGCCTGTCAATAACAATTATTAATTCCATATTTTTGAATGGATCACATTCGAAAAAAAAGACCTCAATTATTGCTCATTAAATGCAGCTCAACTCGGTAACTTACATCAGTAAGTTAACAACATGTGGGTAGGGTGTACTCCATCATCCCAATTTATTCGGTAATTCCACCGCATTATTGTGGCAACAACATCATTGCTAAATTGAATTTCTTGTACCATGAGACTATTCCTCTAAAGAGAATTCAAGCTCCTAATGAAATACAATTAATAAGAGCAATTGTATGGGTCCAAATAGGCTTAGAATTCCATAAGTGGATTGGAATGACAGATTAATCATATCGATGGTTTCGCTTAAAAATTTTCTTAATCAATTCAGAAATTCCTGGCAAAGTCATTTTTTTGTGGAAAAGTTACATGCATTGAATCTTCTGTCTTGATCGCAAACCCCTTAAGGGCCCCGCAATTGTTGGCAATCACTGAAATCTCGATTGTAATGCTTGTTTGCCACCCTTATTAATTCCAGGGTTTGTTACGAATTTATTTCTATTTAGCAAATGCCGAATAAAACAGGTGCTCAAGCATTCGTAAATTGTAAATTACGTGGCTTTATATCGCAAGTAAAATCACATATATAAAGGGAGCATATGTAGTCACTATGTCTTTCACACTTTACGATATTGTCTAAGGCATATTAGTACAATACGTGGATTCCGGACAGCAGTGCATACAATCATTCTTTGAGATAGGTTAAGAGCATAGTGACGTCAGGCGCTGTTGTTCAAAGTTTTTTATAACATCCCCTATCGCGTGAATGCCTTAAGGGAGCCTTACGGTAGTGCTTTCAACGCTTAACGAGCTCGTATGAAAATTCGAACTCCACAGCCTACAGTCAGTAAGTGAATATCATGTGGTAGGGCGTGATGCAGGGTTACCATAGACCTGGAAAACCTGGAATTGTCAGGGAAGTAGGAATTTTGAAATAAAAAATAAAAATTAGTAATTGTTGAATTTTGTTTCCATCATACTCTTTAACCGTTTTTGATAAAGTCAGGGAAATTGTTCCAAAAACCTAGAAAACTCAGGAAACTTGACCAGTTTATTTTGGTGGGAACCCTTGAATCAGGGACAATATAAAACTGATGTTCACATTTTTGACGAAATTTATAGCTTCCAAAAGCGTGGGTGGATTATAATTGAAGTTCTCCAGGATGTTATTCAATTAAGAACAAAGAAAATTGAAATGACTTGAAGCATTTTTTATATTTCAGTGACCAAGGTGAACGAGGATCTTTCCGCAAGGACGCCCACCATGCAACATGTCGTCGGCAACGTGTGCCAACAGCAACACGAGCAGCAGCAGCAGCGCCCCATCGGGGCCCTCTTGCGGTGGTGGTGGCAGTGAGCAGTATAACAGCCTCCAACACCCCGGCCACAACCAATCGCACGCCATCGTCTACGTGGTGGTCATCCTGGTGCTCTATTTTTCCATCCTCCTGGTGCTCATCTGCCGCTACATGCGCAAGGAACGCAACCAGTTCCGACTTCCGGCTTACATCAGCAGTGGCATCCTGAAGAAGGAGCGCTATAACCGATGCGCGCGCGACCTGGAGACAAGCCACCTGAGCACGGTGTCCACGCAAATGATGATGGACAAAGAGCAACACATTCAGCAGCCCATCAGCGCACCCCTCTTGCCCGTCCCCAGTGACGTGGCCCACATGGACACGGCCGTATGACCTCATGGCCATCAGCGGTCGAGAACGTTTTCCGGTTAATATGATCTTCGCAGGGAAAGCCAACGTCTGACTTGTACAGAGACATCTTTCCTCAAAAATAAAAAGGTGGATGACCAGGGCAATCGCTAAAGGAAATGACAAAGGGAACTTTCACCACTTGAAATTGACACTAATGTGATGTGGATTCTGCAATCCTTGATTTAAGTTAAATTTAATTTTCGCAATTTCTTTTGATTTTCGACTCTACGCAGAGACCCAACATAAGCAAAAAATTAAATAAACGGCGTTTCAATGTTTGTTTCGTTAAACAGAATTGTAATACATCTACGATTTAAAAAAAAAGAAAATGTCGAATTAGGTTTACGTGTTTCATAAAATTATCTAGCGTCACATTATAGCCACATAAAGCCAATATTTGAAAGGTCACCATTCGAAAACCACATGTGGCAAATTAAACTTTTGATTCAAAATTGGGTAATAAAACGGGGACACGCAACCTTTCGAATCTTTAAGACGAAAAAAAATTCCGTTGAGGGTGTTTTTTTCTTTCACGTCCATGCATGCTTATTATTAATGGAAGTTCTGCTCAATATTTTATCGCTAATGGAGACAATGGACCAGGCTGTTGGAGGGCGAAAGACACCTCTCCGATAAGCTGGCAACAATGAAATGCAAAACAGTGCGTCTGATTGCGAGATTATGAAAGAAACCCAAATCCGCAAAATTAAGATGATCTCAGGAAAAATGCGAGAAAGCTGAAGTAAATTATAATTTATTTCATATGTACTGACTGAGCAAATGATTTGAGGAATTGGAATGCAAATTTGCTTGTGTTTTAATACTTAAGTTTTTTTCCCCAATAGCTAAACTAAAAAGGGAAATACGCTCGTATTCAACTAGCACATTTGAGCTTTTCATTTAAAATTTTAATCGTTTAAGTACGATAAAACATCAAAATTTATCTTACCGCTTTTTAATAAATTTGTATTGACTATTAATCATGTAGCAATTAATCCACAGTTCACATCACCTGTTATGTAAGTTGGTTACGTTTCCTCGATATACTGTAGATTTGAAAGTAGAAAATTTTTACTCAAAAATCTATACACAGTTGTTATCTTAAACTTATTTACCATTAGTTCACATCCTTTATCTGTGTTTGAGCCCCGAGCAAGGATTATCGATTCGATGATGAGCGTTAAAATAACGAGCTAGAAATAACCAAAAATAATCTAGTTTCGAATGTGACTGAATTGTACACATCTAGTGCCTTTTTAAAATCCCCAATGCAAACCATCTACAGAATCCTCTGCACTTTAAGAACAATATAGCAGCGAAATTGAAGATGTTCAAAAGAAAAGTCTGTAAGAGAAACTTAATGAACGAGGGCAGTCCACTGAAATTATTTCCCACAGAGTTTGTTTTGGTATAATTTTCTTATTGAAAAGGTTTTGGGGAACTTTCCATACTTCATAACTATTGCGTAATCTGCAAAATATACAGGCAAAGATTTACCAGATGTCAATCGATAAATATAAGATAACGTAAATTGCAGAAGCAAAATGTGAATTTTATGTTTGTATAGATTCCTAAATATCTCAAATTTTCACTCAAAACATTTGGGTAAACGCTGTATCTGCTTTCTACGCTGAATTTTATCATTGCTTTATTTTATCTTTCTTTTACATATTTTCAACTAAAAGAAAATATTTAAATGTTAGTGTTGCGTGATAACTTCAAGACTTGATCTTAAACCTTATCATCAAATATCAAAACCCGCATCGTTTTTCGGAGGTTGTACTTACAAAGCATTCATTTTGTAATTTTCCAACCATTTGTCATTCGTTGGCGCAAATAGGTCAGTAAACAAGAACTTTTAAATGAATTTATGTGATGAATGACAGACGTTGGCTCTGGGGACTGCCGACATTGTTGGATTAAGACAAAATGTTGGCCGCTCGTTCCTCCAGAGAGAGTCAGGGAAAATCGATGACGTTGAGTGTAACCTTTGTTGTACAATTACGAGACTTTATATAAACTGCGTTTTCGACAATTAGTTTCCGATTAATCATTTAGGAGATCTGACATCATTGCAAAACGGTAGAAATTCCACATGCGTTTCAATTTTTTTCCGTACATATATAAATTACACATACATGTATATATAATTGTAAACCATGGCTATTCGGATTTCCTTTATTTGATATATTTATAATTGTTATTGAATATCTGACAAAAATCCACCAATTGTGATTAGTTTTTCTTTAAATCTTTCGTCTACGGTGCGGTGCTTGCATCAGCATGTGTATTTATAAACAAACATTGAATTGAACATTGGTGTTCAGAAAAAAAATAATCTTAAATGATGGATTTATATTCCGCCTTTCAGCACTGACTGTTGAATCTTCCTGGCATATTTTTTTATTTTGATCATATTACATTGGATAGACCGCCAATAGTGATTAGCGTCAAGAGGGCCATCCATAAAGAGAGCAAGGGATGCGGAAATGGGCCAAATGGCGGCCGATACAATGGCGACATCGACGCCAATGTCTATTGCGTTTAGCTAGCGAAGTGAAAATCGCTTTTAAAATTGCCAATTCCCCCTGGATGCACCTAGTTCAGATACCGTGAAAAACTTTAGTTTTCGATATAAACAGTGTATCTCTAGAGCGAGCAAATCATACGCTCTACGGAACTCAATATGATGAATATGCATTTTGGATAAGAATGGAAATTATAACCATTCAAAAATAAGATGAATAAAATGAAATTCACATTAAGAAATCTGGAAATATCGGAGGAAAAGCAATTTGGAATTGGAGTATAAACATGAATCAGAGTTGCGTTAAAGATGCAGCTTTAAAACAGCGCACCTTTAATGGCAACAGTTGTGATTATTAATATTTAATATAGAAGAAATGCACTGAGCCAGAGCCAGAAGACCATCGTATTAATAATTGATGCAATCAGGTGCATATACGTCTATTGGTGCATGAGTACAATTATAAAAGACCGCGAGTGCAGCACCCATTACCAAACTAACGATACGATGAGCACAGCATTCAGTTAATGTTCAGCATATGACAAATTGAAAGCAACAATCAATAAGTGAGCAAATGGTAGCCAAAAGAGGAAATCAGTGGAGCGCCAAGGATGGAAAATCCTAAAGCAGAAATATCAACATATGCTGCTTTCATCGTGCATTCGACATTTTCCTTTTTACTATTTGAAGGGCCGATGCCAACATTGATTCCGTTGGCAGTTTCAGCACGTTTCAGTTCAACATTACGCGGTAATTATAATCCTCAATTTATCTCGAAATCCTATTTGAAACACCGAAATGAACCTTAGGTGAAATTGCAGGCCTACATTTGTATGCAGACATGAAAGGATGATAAGGACAATTATGTCATCCCGTATGCATAAATCTATTTACAAGCTCGATAATAAAATTGGCCAATTCGCGGCTAATTCAAAAGCACTCCAGCCTGAGTCTACCATTAAGAATTTAGGATTAGGCGTCTTGAATAAAATTACGTTTCTAGTGATGGGAAATACTGAAAGTAAGTTTTACAAATGGCTGATTCGTTCCATCATCTGTTGGCTTAATGCTATTATTTAGAAGAGAATTCCAACGTCTGATGGCAAGCTGGAAATAAGATATATAGTATAAATCAATATTGCGAAGCGTTATGAAAGTGTATATATCAACAGTTTAATATAGTTCACAAATCCTCCCTGCTCTAACCTGCTCTAGTCCAGAACGATTAACGTCATGTGGGCCATTAGAGCTACCAAGGAAGGAGATGTACAAGGAGGTGGGTTTTTCAAACTGTTCAGTGACTAATAAAATAACCAATAAAATGACCCTGCTGGAATTAAGATTACTACGAAATGAGTAAAGAAAATGTTATGCCTATAAACGAAGAATTTAATTTCTCTGCATCGGTTCTAATTGCATGTTAAGAACGCAGCATCAGTTAAAATAAACACAACCTTCAAATATTAATTGCAATAAAAGGTATAATAGAGCCCAACTCGCATCTCTTAAATGCAGTTATTGTTTATTAACAGTTAATGCTGGCTGCGTTTTCGCGTTAATTAGATTTAAACATTACGCAGTGCTGTTGTTGAAGCATTATTTGATTTTAGACTTTTTTCCCAGCTAATTATCTAAAGACTAGAGGAAAAATTAAAACAGCGATATAATTGCATAGTGCGTCTAATTTTACGGGCAATAAAAAGCAAAGCAGGCAACATATGGTTCGCCTTTTCGCGTACATATACGCATTAGAAATACGCTAAACGGAAACAGGAAATTAATTTTGCTTATAAAACGCTTGTTTATCATGCAGGCAAGTGCATGAAGTTTAATTTGGCGTCTAAAGAAACAAACGGATGATTCGCTAAAATTAATTTTTTTTGAAAACTGCTATAGAAGATTGGCCACCAAGGCGAATAGTGTTTGTCTATAGCGTTAAGAATAACATCATCTTTACCCTGTTTATTAAACAACCAATTCCACTTTTACAAATACAAGCTACAATATCGTATAGAAAGATAAAACCTCGCTTCCACCAATCAGAGAAGATATTAGTTGCTCTTCCATATGGATGTGGTCTTTAAAAAAAAACTATTGAACAGAATTGTGGGTAGAATATACATAGTAGTTTGAAGAAATGGCGGCCTGAAACGTCATAGAAATGCTTGTAAATGTATCGTGAAATTTTAAAGGGCCCTATATTTTGACTGAAAATGCTTTGGGAATGACTTTTGAAATGTTTACGATCTTCATTTCAAAATGCAGTTTGTAGTATGCATTTCAACAGATACATGCACAGCAATGCCAATCAAAATATATTAGATCTAAGTAGCCAAAAGAGGCTTCTTCCACTTGTTATAATTAATAATTAATACAATGTATAAAAAGACCATCAAAAAAGTTAACTGTTCAACCACAACCAATGCTTAAATCATCTTTGAGGCTGAAGGCGATAAGCTGCACCAGTGGATATAATAATAGAAAACCCATTACAAAAATCATTGAACTTGTTGAGAAATCCATTGCAATCAAATTTATGAAATCCGTCAGAAACGAAGATCAACAACGAAGAATGAAAGGGACGAAAAATGCATAAGTTCATTCAGTGCACGCCTATACCATCGCAGAATACGTCATTCAGATGATAGTCGATTGATATCTTGCAATTGCGAAGAAAATAAGAATAATGCCCTCATCAATTGTACATTTATTTACTTATGAAAGAGGCTCCTTTCAGTTGCCCGCAGTCGACCACTTCGCATCATTTGCAAAGATCACGTGGTCGAATAGGAAATGGAGTGGGCGCAAAGGGCATATCTATTAACCAGTAACACACATGTAGGTCCCATTCAGGCGTCATAAAAATCAGCTTATCTTCTCAAACCTATGGCTAACACGGAAGTGCAGCAATAAAAAAGACTCGTCTCAATGGACGTTCCACGCAAGGAAGAACTCAAGAGGTCATAAGACGCCAGTTTCCTTCGCGTGCCGATCTTCAGGCTTAGATGATTTCAATTAGCTCACTATTAACCTCTTTTCGACCATCACAACCATTGACAGTGATGATCATTTGGGTATGCTACTGCATAAAATATCGGCCATGTGCAGTGAAGGTCTGTAATATCCCAAGCCATTTTGGCAAAACTAAAGATCGATCAATGAATAAAGCTTACTGTAAAATTATTTTCTAGTTACTGCCTTACTTGAATAGATCTTGCTCTTAAAATATCGTGAGATTCATTCATATTCCTAGTCCTTCACGATGTTTTTCTCTAAAAATCTTTAGATTTTAAAAACCAGCATCATCTCGATTAATGAGCTCCTTGAGAAGCTTTTTAAGATAAACACGTAAATATACACTCTACAGTTGATTTGTCAAAAATCATTTAAATTACATCAATCGCTGAAATCAATGATAAATTGAAATTTAAAAATCAACCCATATTAACCGTAAAAGTGACATGGAACCAGTTTTGCAGCTCTTGCTATCAACACGAATAGCCTGAAGTTTACATAGAAAATGAAAATGATATTGTAAACAATTAAGGGGGTGGAGAAATTAAAAGAGTACACCATTTAATCAGATATACGGCATAATATTGCTTAAGAAGTAATAGATCTTAAATTATAAATTATTAGCGAAAATAGATGACAATGACTTTTTTTGAAGATGTTCATAACGTTAATTTGTACCAAATATAATAGGGGGTTACAGCTTAGGGTCTCACAGTATGAACAAATCGCAAAGCCTTATTTTTTGAGAAACAATTGAAAACTAGGGATCAGTACAACTCCACTTCGCTTTGGGCCTCACAATGCATAATGGAAATCTGACACAATAACAGGAGTAATACTGAAACATCTATACTGGTAACTTCTTTACAGTAACCTGCAATTTTAAATTACGAAAGGATGACTAAACAATTTATGGACGTAACCGCACCATGCAAAAAATAAAATACTCCTACATTTTATTTACTCCAATGTATAAGAATGTCGTCCTCCAGGGTTTCAGCTTTGGTTTATTATTTCAAAATTCCCCGTGTATTTATTTAGCCTATCCTTAAAAAAAATGAAGGACGAAACCCAAACACGTCTTCCCCGCATGGACGACTTGCATTGCGGGTTTATTAACGTTTCTCAAATTCTTTGACTTAATTGATAAATAAAGGAGAATTTTCAAATTATAAAAATTACTCAGACCCTAGTGGACAGCCAATTCTACACTAGATAAATTAAGTAGGTTTTTTGCGTAGTGGGCATGCTTTTGGCTCAACCTTAAGGAATATACATTGTGCATTAGTGGAAACTATGGAGCGATCCAACTTTTTTATTTTAGTGTACAAGATAAACCAATCTTTCTGGACCTAGTTTTCAGCCTAAAATCCAGTCGATGATTGATGCAAATGAACAACCACACAAAAACAAGTAAATATCTTTTATTACATTTAGGGCAACTAGATATGACCGGAGAAACCCGTTTCACACTATCACGATAAGGACAATAGCATATCCTGACGTCCGTGATGTACAGTCTACTGCCATGCGTAATTCGTATTACGGACTTATTATACTTCACATGTACATTTATGGCAAAAAATTGACATAACGTCATGCATATCAATAGTATAGTGATAGCGATGCGAGTCGGTGCGAGGGTGGGGCTGCGTATGGCAGTCCGATGCAGGGTACGGAGCCCTACTGATACCTTCGATTATTTCACGTTCTAGAACAATTACTTCTTGCCGATTATCGATTCTACTGAAAACGAAATGAACGGTCTTCTGTCGGCGGGCGTGGAAGACACCACGGCGCTGGGCCTAATGGAATTACGATTCGAAAACTGCGATCCTTTCATTTCCTGTTGGAACTCCACGAAGGCGTTTTCATCCTGCCAATCCTTCGACTTTTCAAGTTCGCCCAAATCCGCCGAGACGGACACGTTGACGGAAGAGGAAGAAGACGAATAATTGCTGTTTTCGTCGTCGTGGATGTTCAAATTTGAGAACACGCTGACGGCGGCCGATTCGTCGCCTACGATCGGGGGCGATTCGGCGATCGTTCGCGAAATGCCCAAAGGCTTTCTGAGGCAACCGCCGCCAGGTGGCGCCCAGATAGGAAAGGGCAGCATCGAGTGCGCGTCCGCAGCGCTCCCTGGAGGCAGCGGAAAGCATCGGTCGTTGAAGTGCTGGACGAATTTGTGGAGGTCTCCGTCGCACCCTTGCCACACCAGTTCCAGGACGTTGGGGTTGAAAGTCGGGAAGAGCCTGGTGAGGAACTCTCGACGGGCGGCAGGACATTGCGAATCGCCGATGGCGAGAGCTCCGTCGTGCAGCGCGAAGGCCGGCAGCTGGACGGCAGGGGGCGCCACCGTCGCCGCCGCCATCTCGTGCAGATGAGCGAGGCGTTCCCGCTCCAGCATCACGCTCTCCAGCTCCTTGTCGGCGAAGCAGCGGCGCTTGCGCATGCGCTCGTTCATGTAGGGTAGCAGCGATCGCAGCGCCTCCGTTGGCGGCGCGCGACTTACGCGCGTCTTGTAACCTGTTTTGGAAAAACGTAGAATTGGTTACAGGAACACCACAAAATAGCGATGGCTGGATCTGGGAGCATTCATAAATGAGGTCCTGCACAAAACATTTCGTGTTGAGAAATTTAAACCGGAAGTCTGATCATGCTTAGCTCAAGCTCGTTCGTCCAGTTATAGCCTTCTACAGGACCCATTGTATATTGTTGCAGTTGTTCTTGAATATTGTGTTTGATCTCACATTAATGTTATATATGTCATTTTTATATATGAACAAAAAAACTGATTTATGCTTTTAAGTGTTGAGATTCCTTCGTGCATTAAGGTTGTCAGTCTATTCGAAACAGGCTAAAGTTGTGAGAATCACTTTCAGAAAGGGAATATGTTTGCCAATTTGAAGGCCGTGTGCTCCCAGTGACTAGCCGAAGCAGGCTCCGATGGCACTCTCAGTGCCACGTTCACTTGCGAGTTGAACGTTCGAGAGGTTACTTTTGTTTCCACCTCTCAAATGGACATGCAGCTTATGTCGGAAATGTCGCAACATCATTGACGTCACACTAAAAAATTCATTACTACAAGCGGACGATTATAAATGTTCAATTTTCTAGCGAAATTACTGTAAACATTTTGCAGAAAGTGCATAACGGCCAGGACAGGACCTCCTCTCCCTTAAAGTGATGTCATTTATGAACGCTCTTTCTCTTCTTGTGACGGTTAAAGAAACGTAATCAGGCACTACGATACGTGGATGCAGTCAAGCCATGCAATCATTCGTCCAGTGCTAAATGTATTTCCTAAGCGATATCCATTCCGGGTTCAATTGCCCCATGTAGGCAATGTCATCGATTGATCAAGCAGGTCGGCTATTATCATTACAAGGTGGAGTTGCACCTTGTCCAGACCAGATGGTATGAAAGTCGAGTTGATCGTCCATCTGGCGAAACCGAACTCAACTAATTACCAAAATATCTTCGGGCCTTTTCTGCTTCGAAAGCTTTAGAAATCCGCTTGATTGCATAATTACACTATCATTGTCATAAACAGATTTTAGAACAGCATTTCTCCACATCACGTTACTTCATGCATTGCAGTTTGCGAATCTTTACAGAAATATTGATACAGTCAAAAGCGAGCGTTGTCGCATGTTTTTGAAATTACAATTTTTTTTTCAAAAATATGTTTTGTGATTTGTAATTCCCGCAAAGAGTATATATAATCCTGCATACGAAACACGACGAATGAGTCTTTAAAAGCAGTTCTTACGTACATGCAATGCATGCATGCGTTAGAAGTTTGATAATTTGTCATTTTAAGCCAATTTCAATGTTCATTACATGATCGCCGTGCATGCAGGCAAAAGCATTTCTTATGAATAAAGAACATTTCAAATACTTAATATCAATGCTACATTTTTTTTTTCGTATGATTTGGGTCTGATATATTTTAGTATAATTTGAAAATGTCGCGTTTATTTATAAAAAAAGTATGAAAATAAGAAAGGGTTCGAAGGTTTTACTGTGGGGAAAAAATCGCTAAATTGTTTCCACCTTCAATTTTTTTTATAAATAAACGGAGCTTTTTATGAATTATGAAACCCTAGTGGACGACCAATTCTACACTGGAAAATAAATTTAGCATTTCCGCATGTTTCAGACGGCCTTTTTTGCTCAGCCTAAATTCCTACGATGAAATACTACGCAGGTATGTCGAAATCGAGGTTCACGAGGAATACCGGTTTAAATTAACTTTTAAGAAGGTGGCTTTTTCACCCTTCCTCCCCCATCAAAATACAACTAATTAAACAAACCGATAAACTGATTACCTAATCTTATCGCTGGTTCGCACGCTTGAGTTCATTAAGCCAATCGTATTACGTATTCATGATGAATTATTATAGTGAAAATGCATAAGTTCATGCTAAGAAACGAGCAGCCACCATTCCATTTCCTCTGGTTAATCCAATAAGCAGACGTTGAGTGATTACCCACATTTGCCAATCTTGTTAATCGCGCTATCGTTTATCCACTCAACTAGCCAAGTTTCTGATAAAAATATGAAACAAAATCATGGAGTTTCTTACTTTGTAAAATCTCCCTCGAAAGCGAGCTTTGCTGCAGAGCTCGCAAATGGCGCTGATAATGTTTCTTCTGGGCCAGAAGCGACTCGATGCGTTTAATTTTCGCAGATTTATTCGGTTCGTCTTTGCTGCCTTCCGAAGCGGCTTGATGCCTAAAAAAGTAGAAGAAAAAAATAAGGTTGCGCTTGAGGAACGTTATTCAACGTGCTTGAAACGTGCAAATGCGATACGGTGCGGAAGGGTAGACGAGGTCCATGCATCGTAAGGGGGATACAAGAACGTTTTCGTATACTAATGTATACTAATGTAAATTAGCACGGTTCGGACCGTCTAGTGATCTTTTCTTGAAGAATGAAAAAAAAAATGCACGATTCAAAAAAACAAACTCCAGAGCACATCAATCACGGTTCAAATTCGCTGCCGGATGGCTTCTCAAGGTGGCTTAGGTTTCCCCGAAAATATGAAAAAGGCTCTCGATAGTCAGTTAGCAGAATTTCGACATGGACGCCATCTTGAAGAGAAGACACGAAAACTGCTATCATTCCAACGATTTTTATGAATATCTACTAACAGGCCGTGCACGTACTACGTTCGAATTTGGGTGAAAGGTTTCGGACTTTTTAATTTGTTTCCCGAAATATTTTTCACCTGCATTGTTTCCATTCATCACGTCTAGACTGTCAAAAACACTTCCTCTCAGCGTCAATGACAATAGTAAAATTTGGTATAGGCCCCGGCGCATACCCAATGCTTTGCAAAATGAACAAATTCACTATACATAGGGCCGTTCTTGACAAGTCACTGTTATTGACAGGTTTCATTGTACCCGAAAACGAGAAACGTGCACAGGACTAGGAAATCGGACGCCTAAATTTGTTGAAAACTGGAATCTGTTTTCATGCATTTAGTTGCATCAGGCATCAATTTATCGTGGACGTGAATATAGCGTATATAGCGAATATAGCATTGAACATGGACGTAAGCAATAATATGATTTTTAAGCAGTGCATTAAAAACGAACTGAAGTGTTAAAGAAGTAACGCTAAGTTTGTCTTTTCCAATGATTTTAGACAACCTGGCAAAGCTAAGCATGGCTGTATGCAAGGGCACTGGCTAATTCACAGGACGGTTTATCCGACAACGAATAATTATTAGTCACGGCAACGTTGATAATGACATTACAAACACTCATTTCTCCTTCATTACTTGTCAGCCATAGACGATCATGTTAAATTCACGCCATTACTGGCAATCATTTCATTTCATTTGACCTTCCACAATCGTTACTTTCTGCTAACGTCTGCTTAAGATACGGCATGATTCCACGAAAATGTACTTTGGACAGCAGCACCAGAGAGGTCATATTACGTCACTCTTCAGGTATTCCAAGAACATAGCGAATTTACATGGCGAATGGACTTTGAAATTTAAGAACTTGACATCATGTGACAAAGTACATTTATCGTGCTTGTACTCTACGAACGATCCCCAAATTGAAATTGTAACTGTCGATCGATCACCGACGTTGGCCATGATACTCAGGATGACTGCCTTAAATCTATCAAACTCGTTAAGGTCCATACCTCAGCAGTCTATTTAATGGCCACTTAAAGTAGCTCCCTCGGACCGTTACGTTCAAGAGTGATTAAAAGTTTCTTCTATGAACATTCGCAACACAACGTCAATTACTAACGAAGTTTACTTTAAATTTTGAAATTCTGGTCGTATTAGAGACCCAAATGGGCGATTTTTCATGCACTACGCAATAAAACTCGCTGGCCCTACATGAGTACATTACTCGTTTTGACTTTTAAGCCTAACTGCGTTCTAAGTTACCCTTGCTTTCAAACAAATTGAGTCATTTATTTCACAATTGAAAGCATAGAAGAGCTCAAAATGTCTACCCTAAGTACATGTACATGTAAGCCTTACCTTCTTAGAGCCACCTGGGCGGCCATCACTCGCTGTCTCTCCACCACCAGCAGACAGTTGGCGCACTGACAGTCGCGCCACCTGCAGTACCGCTTGTGACCCTTGAGGCACGACACGACCCCGTGGTTGCGGCACCTGGCGCATTTCGGCGTCCGCAGAAGCCGCCGGCTGACCTTCGAACTCGGCTTGAGAAGTGACGTCACCGGATGACCCTTCGGACCGACGCCGCTGTCCGTTGCCACGGTGACGTCGTCCGGCCCATTTTCGGTCGTTTTGCTCATCGGGATTAATGAACTGGCAAATAAAAATTGAACGTATAATTTGTATTGATTTGGCGGATCATTTCATTTCGGATATTAGACGGGGCCCTTGTTTTGAACGTTAACTGAACTACAAGATCAAAGGTCTCCAGTGGAAGACACTGCGATCAAGACGGGAGACTCAAAGCATGGGACTTTTTGAAAAAATAAAATAGCGTACTGTGCCTGTGGAAATTCTAATTTGGTGAAGGAAATCTTGATATGAAACCACCGAGATGGTCGAACGTCACATTAAAATCCACTTATGGAATTTCGAGCCCGTTCGGATCCATACTATTGGTCTAGCTTTTAGCATGTCATCAGACGTTGAAATTATTTTACGAATAATAGCCCTAAGCTAACAAATTCAGTTTAGCAATGCTGATGGTGACCGCCAGAATGCGCTGGAAACCACTGAATAAAAAAATTAGATTGAACCCAAAAAATTGGGTTTATGAATTACACCCCCTACCACATGGCATGACGACGGTATAGGAAACTGTGTTGAATTGAATACATGTACATGTACAATATTAATTTGTTGGTGTAACTATTTCATTTTGAAGGCATGTTTAAATACAATTAAATTAAAATTATTAAATCAAACCAATCTCAAATATAAACAATCAACGTCCCCCTCCCCTCAGCGGGCTGCGGTAAAATTATCAAACGTTGACCGGTCCGCGGCGATAAAAATGTTGGGGACCACTGCTCTAGATAACGGTATTAAAATTATTCTGATCAAGATTCTGCATTATACATGTAAATGACAAAATCTCAATCTAAAATAATGTCTTATAACAAGACATCAACCCTATATTCCATGATTTTCCCATTTGGGTGAACCCCCACCTTCAACATTCTTTATGAGCGGCCCAAAGAATAGTTCAAGGTCACCATATATGGGATTCCTGTAAGCGTTCAAATTCCCGGTATCACAATCGGTTGCCCAAATCATCGTAACATTTCGGTCGGACATTATCTCAAATTTACCTAATCCTTTTTATTTTTATTAATTTTTATTAAACTTTCCCAGTCAATAATTCAACCATGCAATTAACTAGTCGAAAAACCACGCTCCAACTTTACCGAATTCTGACAATTGCAACATTACTCATTCGCACCCTGAAAACAATTGCATTTTTGTGCCGATTTATGCGACGATTAAGTAGGTTTAATGGTCACTAATGCATTCATCATTCAATGGCAATTAAAGGTATAAGTGACGACTTTCACCATGAATCACTCCAAACCCCCGGCTTCATTAGCCGAGCAAATTAATCATCAGCAGGTTGGACCAGCCCTGTCCGTCCAAAAACGAAACGAAACCACTTACCACAGATGCGAACGATGCTCAATTAACGTGCGATTAGCTGGTCCTCACGGCTCATAGGCCGAAGTGCGCGAATGACAAGGAGTCGAGCAGAACTTTTTCATTCCAATTAAAAAGTGAACACTGAAATGAAAGTCGCTGGAGACTAGAATTGGGCCAGCCAATGGCGTCGCCCACTGCCCAAAAAAGTACATTCCGTCTGCCAATGGCGACGCTAGAAACCCGGCCAACGTGGCTCGGTGGGGGCCAACTTGGGACCCCAGTTGCCAAAAAACATGACGCGGACCAATGGATGGAGCTCTGGGTGACCAGGGTGAGGAGGAGAAGTTACGCAAAACAAAACCCTTTCAAGAAGCAGAAAATGCGGCTCCAGTAACTGTTCCTTCACGCGTGACACGAAAACCAAGACGAGTTTTCGGGATTTTTATCTATGTTTTAAAAGCATTTATCTTCGGGACTTCCCACCAGGGCAACGAAGCGAAATTTGGACTGTTTTCCTCCAGAGCGAGATGAAATGTCACGGGAAAAAAAGTCCACAATCGGCTCAATTTCAGCGCCATCTCAAATAAAGAGACGGATCATGGCGTTGATGGCAGACACCGAGATAGGACAGGGCACTGTCTCGGCTGCCAAACCCAAACAACCCGTGTCTAACAAATGTACCCGCGCTTCCTGGAATGCTCCATCATCTCGCTCAATGCTTTGACAAAATGTCAAGTTGGCCTTATCGCTCGGACTGTGACTCACAATTGTGATTCACAACTTTTGAAATAATTTTATTGGCATTAACATATCCAATGTATTAAATCTTATAGCTAAGATAAAATAGACTATACACCTGTTATTTTATAAAAACTAAACTATTTGCACCGTAAACCTTCAGTGTTGCAAGTTTGAAAATTACGTATTATAAATTCCATAAAGACTAAATCAACATAATTTATGAAACACTCAACTACGAACTAGTTTTTGTTTTCTCATGCATGTTCCAACAATTTCGATATTCATTCTGGGAGAATCCCCACACACACATTTGTTAATTATGATTGACGTCCTTTCTTATTGTTTTAGTCAATCCAAGATATCGATAAAGCTGCAGCTCAGCTGTGTTTCTTAATTTCATTTTGATAACCACAAAGGGGGCGATTTCTTGCTCCCATATTTATAACTCATGAAGGATATTCTGTTCAATTTTTTTCAACCACATTTGTTACACATGGTGGAACTTTTTTTCCCCAAATATTGCAAGCATCGGCATAATGACCTTATCAAGTTATTCAATCCAAACGTACAGCAGTTGCATTGGCAGATCAATGACGTCACGAGGCAGCTGCTGCTTGCACAGACGCCATCCGAAGACCCAGCTCTTATTCGAAAGAACTTGAACATTCCCCAATTCAAACTGCATTTGTCCCCATGGTTAATCACCATTTCATCGGCATTAACGACACAGACAGGGGAGATGAAACCGAACGCGTCAGCGTCTTTTAATTGGGTATTCAGTGCCAACATCTCAGTCATTTAGTCCTACTTAATGCCTGTCGGAATGCAAATTCCCGTGTTTTTCAGAGCCACTTCTAGGCCCCCAGTGTCAAATTCTCGGCCGTCCCATCGGTCAAACTTCGGTTTCAACTGTCTGTTCGTTTTTGACACCCCGCACCGTGTTTTCGGCTGCGTTCTCCTCCTTTTTCGCTCTTTCTCCATTTCACGCCACCCCCTCCATCGCCCGTCTTAATATTTTGGGACAATTTCCAAAAGGAGACAAGGAGGTCCATCATCGCACGATGGATTTAGATCGGTTATCGAGACGGGGAAGAGCTGCTTCCTTGACAAGCCTTTTAAACAAGAATCCCAGCTCGTAGAATGCGTTGCGAGGGGAACGAGGGCCGGGGCAGGCAACCTTAAAGCAACAAACTGCCCAATCAGTTAAGTAGTCAAAGGACAACAGCCGTTGAGAGGATCCCATTTGAAATGTAAACATCGAGAAACACCACTGCGGAAGCCCTTCGGAGACCTCAACAACACACCACATGAATTCGACATCCTTACCACCAACCATGATGTAAACATTTTCCGATGACCGGAACTGGCCATAGCTGGAAAGATTTGCCAACAACTGCAGTAAAGGACCATTTGTCATCTAAATGAAGGCCTCTGAAAGCTGTCTCAAAAGTCAAATAACCAAACCCCTGCAACAGCACTTCAAGTTGAAATATTGATATTCATTGGTAAACTTGTGAGATTCTTTATCATCTGATATTCTGCTTGAATATGCAGTACATATCAAGAGTAACTCTTAACATTCAGTGCAATTGTAGGTTTTATTAACTTTCGTTTCATCTATTAAAAAGATCAATTTGTAAAAGATTATAAATATACTTTACTAAACTATGATATCCTTAAAAGCGAGTCCTTGTATTTTATTTTGTTTTAGACTACTTAATTTTGCACGCGTAATGGCATGGCTGCGTAATGTTAATAATTGGAATCCCGAAAGTAATAAATGTTTGTGAAATTGTTAAGAAAACATGCGCTTGCCAGTTTTACAGATCGATTTTGTGTCAAACTTATAGGACGCCAGTGTTGACAGCTTAAAACCGCATCAGGGCATTAAATTGCCCATGAAGGACGTCTTTTCCAAAAACGTCACAAAGGACAATCAGTTAACAACAAAAACCTCAAACGAAGTGATTTTTTTTCGAAACAAAACAAGCAAAATTCGAAAGTCGAATGCCCTTAAAAACGCATCACGAGATGGAGCTTGTAAGGAATCAAAAACTAGACTTTTTGATGGACGTTCCTAGTGAACAGCTCCTTATGACTACCAATAGTCATAACAGAGGAAAATGTACGCATTGTTTCTAAACAATTGCAAAGACACTGTCTCCTGGAACTTCCAGTCGGCGTTCAATCATACCGTGAAAAACACGCTAAGCACCAGGAATTTCAAACAAAAATACCAGGCCGCCATTAACCTGTCAACTTCGGATAATCGAATTAGCATGAGCAGCCTCTTCTGAAAAAACGGGTAAAAATAAATATAAATAAAGAACGGGCAAAGGAGGGAAAAAAAGCGGGGCGTGAAAACAAATGCCGAGAAGAAGGCCAAGATGAAAGGAAAGCGGCAACAAATGCGCTATTAATTTTACGTAATCCGAGTTGTTCGTTTTGAAAAGAAGAAACTTTTAGTGCTTCTTGCCGCCACTTGGGTTGTCGGCCAATATGGCCGCCAAGCACATCCTCTCTGGGCTGGAGATGCGCTTCAGAACTTCAATGGGGATTTTTAATTCTTGTTTATATTAGCCCATTAGGTAGACCCATTTAGGGACTAGCTCATCGCATTTATTGCACTCCGTCGAAAATAAAATCGCATCCTGACAGACCAGACCTTTAATGTACAGTAACTGTCTAGCACTTCCCGCCCAAGAAGAATTCAGTTTGCCCCCTTTAAAAACCCATTAGAACAAGTTTTAATTGTCGGGGGCTCAATATTGAATATCTAAGGGGTGCAGGGTTCCAGCAAAAAAATCACGGCGGAAGAACACCCGATTATTTTCCAAACTTTGCAGATGATGAAGAATGCCAGCCCCCAAAACACCCCAAGAACGTACATCTAAAGCGATGGGAAATTCCCTTTGTACGATCAGTTAATGACAAGACCTATAGAATTTACTCGATTATGTAAGGACAACTTTGCTCTTTATGACTGCATTTCGAATTTTCAATCAAGCGACCTGACGAACAAATTCCAGCAAGAATTTATTCATTGAGAAATAATATTATGCCCTTGATGCACATGCAGTAAAACTTCATGGACTTCATCAAATGAAAAGCTCTTGGCTAGGACATAAAATCCTGGGAGATTCAGAAAAAAATACCGAGAACATACCTAAACCGAAGGGAAATCCCTTTTTTATGATCAGTTAATGGCAAGGCCTTCAGAATTTGGTCGATTATGTAAGGACAACTTTGCCCTTTATGACTGCATTTCGATCAAGCGACCTGACGAACAAATTCCGGCAAGAATTATTCAATGCAAAATAACAGTGTGCCATTTGACGCACTTGAGGTAAAACTTCATGGATTTCATCAAATGGCCAGGATATAAAATCCTGGTGGATACAGAAAAAGACACCATGCAAGTAGGCCTATTAGAGGTGGCTACCTAACCTCATACACATTGATATCTGAATAGGCTACCACGTACGCAGCTGAGCCTCAGATACATTTCCACAGTTAAATGGAATTTAATCGATTGGCAAATATCCTCTAAAAATATTTGTATGCGAACTGAATGAATGAACACGCGCTTAAGGGCCACCTCCTTCGATCCGCTACCAAAATCCTACAAGATTTGTTTGACATTTACATGTAAGCAGGCGTTATCAAGTATCTGTTATAAGTGTGAGATCGAGCTTGATCAAGGACAGAGTTTCTATTCGTTGCTGAGCAGCATCTTCAACCAAAAATACAAACGTGAACACCGCGAGTATTTTCCTCTCAAAATACCCTCGACCAGGTTTTCTTCGTCAAAAGCGAGCAGGAAGCCGTTGACAATATCCCTGAACGCACTTTTTATGTTGAGAAGAAATGCAATTTGTGTAATGTGCCGGAAAAAAAAAAGACGGCGAGAAACACGACACCCGAGGCCTTTGCATCACGTGGTCGCGTAGCATTTTCTAAGCAACTGCTCCATGGAGGTGCAAACGCATGTTCCTCCAGAGCCACCTGCCATGAAGTAAGAGTGCCATGCCAAGCACCTGGGCTCCAAGTTCTGCAAGTTTGACTTTAGCTTCCAATCAATTCGAAGAAAATTATTGAGAAAAGTCATTAGTTTAGCTCGCATTCACGCCCCCCGTGGCCTTGCCGAAGAGTTTTTGAAAGGCAGCTTTCAGGCTTTTTTTTGTTTTCGTTTTAATCCAATTGGAGATACGCGCAACAGTGTGGGTCTGTTGCGCAGAAATTCAATCTGTATTTGCAGTGGAAGAAATCATGAAACTGGGGGTGTACACGATCCATATGCGCTTGGCGAACGAGTCAGCACCTCTCAGATTACACGCCCCGCGAGGAGCCAGGGCCAAAAAGGCATTTTGCCATTTTGTTTAGACCCGACAACGGCAACAGGACCTCGGAAACGTTTGCCAACATCGCGTCTCTTGGACCAGAAATTGCCCAGAAGCTGTTTTGACGAAAAGCAATTTGCCAGAAACGGCCGTGACGTCGATGGCCAAACTTGTATTAGTTGCCATCGATGTGGAAAGTACGGTTGGGTCCCGCTTATACGGCACATGAATAAACCGTGTTCATGCGATGCTGCAATTAAGAAGTCTTCACTCATGATTTGAATAAAATACATGTAGGCCTATGCTGCTCAACAAATTTATGGGGCTGTGCATACGTCTTTTGCTAAATATTGCACGATCACCTTATTTTGTTGAACTTCAGAGTAATTTACTCTTGTCATCTTGTGGCTGGAGTTTGTAAAAATGTAGAGCCAGGAGAAAACAGCCAGTTGAAATCTTTATTTTGCGACGTTTCGATAACTTAGTTTTATCTTCATCAGGCACTAAAATAACATTATTTTGATAAGAATTGATTTGAGTATTTTGGTATTGACTCATGTTACCAAAATACTCAAATCA